>JBCFYV010009749.1:0-19863 GCA_039000515.1 Timema cristinae | reverse complement strand
CTCCCCCCCCCTTCCCTACCAACCCAAACACCATTTCAACCCGTGTCCGTAACCTGACCAATAATTCCAAATAGAAAACCAGAGGGCTCTTTCATTTTTGAAAAGCAAAAAAATTTCCCCCACGTAAGTTTTTTAGTTTGATTATATTCCCATTTTTAAAATAATCTTTGTTTTTTTTGGGTTTGGTTTTAGTTTAGACTTTTAACTAAATTTTTGAAAACATGACTATATATATGAAACCACTTAAAAAACACAATTCTAGAACAAACAAGTACCCAGCTTTTGGGCCAACAATTTGCCAGCATTTTAGATTGCGGGTTTCGAACAAAAGACCCTTAGTTTTGAAAGATACGTGCAAACAATAAGCTGTTTTGAGTATTTATTTTTGTTCAGTAAAAAACTATTACATTATTTAAGGACCCTTTAAAGTAGTGTGAAACGTTGTACAAAGTATAATATTATATTTTTAGAAATCAACATAAAGTTTCCCAAAGAAAATTATAAATTTAAAGGTTGTAAATCTTGTTTTGGAGTATCCTGCTGCACCCTAAAATGAGGCCCTGGGTTTTTATTTTGACGGGAAAAAGATTTATGATTGTAACTGAGCTTGTTTGTTTTAAAATCTATTGGGATAAATTCCAATAATCAAACATAAATTTAAATGACAAAAAGTATATAAAATTGTACGAACCAGAGACGGGGGGGGAAAAGAAAATAACTAAACTCTAAATATCTAAGAATTTAATGGTTTTTATGATCTTTATCTTATGTCAAGTGCACTTGGGAAAAAATACCAATAATCAGTTACCCAAGAAGTCAGGGCTAGATGTGAAAAAGTAATTGGGACTATTTTTCCCTTGTTTTTTCTTTATTCAGCAAATGCTGTGAAATTTCCAAAAAGAAAACCTTTTTCTTATCTGGTAATCATTGCCAATTTTAAGTATTAAAATGAACAAATAAAACGGGAAAGGGTGGTGGAATAATGCCAAAATTCGACCCATCCCCTTTTTATTTAATTTTACAAATTCTTCCAAGGTCTCTAAAAATAGTTATAAGGCCCGCCCAAAACTTTTTTTCGTCCATAAACATTTACAATCTTTCCCAAAAAATTAATTGGGGGGCTGATTTCACAAATTGAACCCTGATTTTTAAATTTTAAAAATATCTTACAAACGTACTTGCTCACACAAATTAAAACTTAAAGCAATTGGTCCAGCATACAAGTAAATGTCGGTAACATCACTAAAATCGCTGTTTAAAAAAGGGTAAATAATCAAATTTCAATACTATAATTTAATTTTTAATAACATTTTGTTGACTAAGTTATTTTAGTTTTAAATTTAATTAATACATTGTATTGATTAAGATTTGTTTTTAATATCTAATTTAAATAAAAATTTAAATTTAAAGGAATAAGCGGGTTCACTTCTTTCGTAATAAAATTTATGTGGTTTTTAAAGGGTTCGAAGCCCTAACAACTTTTTTGGTTACAATAGATTTTATTTTTTTCTTTACAAAAAATTTTTGATACCAAATATTTAAAAAAGTCCCTTCACCTAGAGATTTAATTGGGGGAAGTTTGAAGCTTTTAATTCGAAATTTTCCTCCCCATTTGAAATTTTGGGGGACTTTTAGTATGTAAAACGTTATAAGTAAAGTACGAGTATGGAGCTTGCTCATTTTTCAAGTTTTCAACAACTTCATTGCTCTAGTCATTTTGTAGACCCCGGCCTGTTGGTTTCTTCGACCTACCACTCTCAACGTTTACCCCCGATATTTATTTTCAAATCTCTATTATTTTTAAATATTTTTTTAAAATATTTAATTTAAAATTTTTTACGTGCTTTTTTTCTATATAAAACTATCTGCTTGGTCACATATCTGATACCAAAAATTTTCACGCAAAAAACTTTGGACATTTTAATCATTGACCATTGTAATTTACATTATAATTGTTCAATGTGGTTGATTGTTTAAAATAATTTAAAATAGCTATTTCACTTTTGACTTAATACTTATTTCGATTTTGTTCAAAAGGGCCCTATTTTAATTTGGGGTTAAAAATGTTTAATTTTTGTTAAAACTAATAAATTCCGGACAAACCGTTTATTCACACAAAAAAAGTTTTTGGAACAAATTAAATATGTTACCAATTTTCCACGGTCCGTTTTAAAATCAATACAAAGTATACTTTTTGGCAAAACAATAACAAATAAATACATAATTTCTGTAGCTGTTAAAACAAAACTAACATTAAAAAAAAAGACATAAGTTTGCCAAAAATAAAATTAAAAAGGAGAAAAAGTTATAAATGTTTGTTTAAACCCCCCAATACATTTTTAAAAAATTTAAAAGAATAATCTTGTAAAGCTGTCGTTTTCTATCTGCCCGGAAAATTTAATTGTTTTTTAAAAAAATCTAAAAAAAATATTTGTTTCTTCCTTCCTCTTTTTTAATAGAATACTTTTTTTAAATTACTTTTTTATGAATTTTTTTAACCACAGGGCCCCCAAATTAGGTGGCGTTTTTGTGTAAAATTGTAGCTTGAGTTGCAAATGAAAAAAAGAGCGTTTCAGGTTGTTTTGAAAAATAAAAACAAATAGAATAGGGGAGGACCACAAATCAGGTCAGCATTTTTAGTGAGAAACCGGGCCCGGAACCAGGAAAAAAGTAGTGTTCACCCCAAATTAGGCTGAATAATAAAACCCCCGAGTCTGGTCAATTACCCGATTGGGACTACTGGGCTGGGACCTGGTTCATAGTACTTGTTTTGAGGGTACCGTTGACCCGGGGGTTTACGGGTTTGGGGGGCCCATTTGGGAAATCCCCTAGGAGTCGACGGGCCCATTGGGGTATTCCTAGCACACCTCATTTTGTCAAAAGCTTATGAGTATTTTTAAAGTTCTACATTTAATTTCCTCCCAACACTACATTTGAAATAGTAAGTATTTACTAGCTTTTAAAAAAAAATAAGTTTAAAAAATAATCACAAACCCACACAAGAATAAAAAATCCCCTTCCCCTTTCCTGGGCCCTGAATATTTGGGGCCAAGGGGATCGGTAAACGGAAAGGGGGATTTAAACATTGTAGTTATTTGGCCCTTTTTTTTTTTTACCTGCTGCTGAATTTTCAGCTTTTCGACACACTTAAAAGTATTGTTTTTTTTAGTTTTAAATATTTTTTGTCAAATTTCCCCTTTCCCAACTCTCTTTAAAAATTAAATTTTAACATCATTAATTTGATTATTGGGGTTTTTTCCCCAAAATTTCACTAAATTTTAATTTTCTAATATCTGAAATATTTTTTTCTTATTTTGACTCCCTCTTTTTACCAGAGATTCTTTTTTAAAAATTCCCTCTTTTAAGATTTTCTGGTTTAAAAAGGGCAAGACTTTTTTTCTTGCAAATTTCAACTAGATACTTCATTGGGGGGTCTTCTTTCCCGGACTACTTCTTTCAATTTATGTTTTTTAGATTTATTTTCTTTTCTCTTTTATCAAGGTCGAATCAAGGTTTATTGGGGATGGGGGGCCACTTGAAAAATACCCCCTTCCCCCCCAAAAAAAACATTTTTTTACACTGTTGGGTTTTGATGACTTTTTTCAAATATTTAATTATAAAATTCCAACAAACTTAAAACATGCACCAATAAATCCTTTTTAATAGCTAGAAAAATTAAATAGTAGGTAATAGATGTTTTTGTTGAAGTTTTCGGACAATAAAATTGTTTTAAGTATTTTTTTTAATTTACTTTCCAAAATTTTTTGGGTCGTGGTAAAAGGCATCATCAGGATATCAAGTGGACTGCAATGACGGGGAAAAATTGAGTTTGAACCCATCTTAAAAAAAATAATTTTAAAAAAAATATGTATGTACTGGTAACAGGGCCCTTAAGCGTGAGGCTCATGTCCATGACCCCCAATCTACCCCCTCCCTAAAACTGGCCCTGCTTATTACCAGCTGGTTTTTATACGCTTGTATTGAATAAGGTTGCGGCAAAGGGGAAGATATTATTTGAGGAAATATATCCGTCAAGAAAAAATCTCTTTAATATGTTAATATTTTTGTGAGATCTGAAAAAACATTTGCTTCCAAATAAAAAGTGTCTCTTGATGAAAATAAAACGGCATATTTCTAATGCAAAGTTGAAAAATAAAAAAATAGGGATTTATAACTTTATTAAACTATAAGGGAGGATGGTTTATTTTTTGTTAGCTAATTAAATACCTGTTTCGTACGCGATATAAATCAAATTTAAAATTCTAACTTGATCGGGGAATATTTGATTGGAGTTTAGTTTTAAATTTTCACACCGAAACTTTTTTCTTCATTTTAGAGGGGGGGCGGTTTTTTTTTCCCCTAGGGACATTGTTTTTTTTAGAACCAAGGAAAGGGGTCATCTCACAGATAAACAAATTGATTATTAATGCAAAATGCAAAAAATTTGTTTGAAAAAATCACAAATATTTCAACCCAGAAAAAAAAAGTACTATTCAAACATGTAAAAATTTTTTAAAATGGCGTGGGTATTTTAAATATTTTATGGAAATATTTTCTTTTTGAACAAAAACAAAAATTATTAGGATTATTCTCACTTAAGAGGAATTATCCAAAAAGTCAATGTAGTTCTAAAGTTTCGCACCCCGTGGGGGTGCGGGGGAGGTGGAGCTTAGACGAATACGTCAGCGACAAGTCATCCAGTATAGGGGGGAAATACGGTGAACTACAACGCCTAGTCTTTTTTACTCTTTTCATTCTTTTTCAAGAGAAAACACTCACGAGCAAAAAGAAGGGTTTGGTTTATATGGGGGGACGCAGTGAAAGAAAGAAAAAATGTAAACGGCATTGTACTTTTCGTTGCTCTTTCGGTTTTTAAAGGGTGCGATGGTCGTCTTTGTTTAATCCAAAAGGGTAGGCCCAAGCGTGGCCTTTTTTACCTAGTAAAAGTAATAACCTAGAGAAAAAAATGAGGGAAAACTTTATTTTGATAAAGTTTAGAATCTACATTGGCCCCTATCCCCCCGTTAACGAGAAACCATTATTTAAAAGTCAAAGTCTTTTTTCAATCGTGCGGGAAAACCAAAAATTTTTATGGCCGTTGTATAATAGTAAAAACGCTTATAAAGTCTGAAATTGACATTTTTTTTTTTTTTTTCACGAAGAAAAAAAAAAAAATATTTAAAACGTAAAACCTTTTTTAAAAAAAAATTTTAGCAAAAAAGAAACAGTCGACAAAGTTTTTTAAAAAATAATTTTGAGTTAACAAGGGTTTTTTATGTTGTTAAAAAAAATCGTTAAATTTTTAAATTTCTTAAATAAATTTTTTAGGGTTAGGGGCCCCTTTCCCTTGACACTTTTGGGGCTTTTTGAAGGGGTGGCATATTACAACTTCAATCCCATGATCTCGGTGATTTTAGACTTTGGATTGATAGGTAACGTTGAAAACGTACTCTAGACTAGGGCAATGCCCCCACATCTCGTAAAAAACCACATTATGACTGAAAAAAGTGTATTAAATTTTTTACATTCATATAATAGCAAAAACAATTTTAGTTTCCGGAAAAAAGGCTAGACAATTTAAAATTTTGAAATAATTTTATGTGTGCACAAGCACAAAACTATTTTCCCAGAATGTTTTTATTAAAAAGGGATAACTTTTTTTTTTAAATTGGAACGTCTTAAAGTTTCATTACATCTTGTATTATTGGTAATCAATTTAAGTTTGTTTTCGTCAAATTTATTTTAGGAAGTTGTACATTTTTGAACAGCCGGTAGGTAACGGTGTCCCTAGTCTGGGATCAGGGGTTCTAATCCGGGCATGATAAAAGTATATATTGGTTATTATTATCGGTGGCGAACTGGGTGTGTTTTTGCTTAATTTAGTTTAGTTTGTAGAAAAAATCGTGTGTTCTTTAAAAAGTACGAAAAAAAAAATCTTAAAAAAAAAAATACTGTGTGTAATTAAAAAAAAAATTTTTTCCCATATTTTCTTTAATTGCTAGTGCCCCTTCACTTTAAAACCCTTTACCCTTTTCCCCCATTTAGAAATAAATTTAAATTAGTGAAATATGCTGTTCGCAAAAAAAAAAAACTTACGATGGGCCCAGCTTTGCTAGCACCATTGAAACACTACTGAAAACAGTCAGGAATGTAAACTGATGAAAAGGGGTTTTTTCTTAAAAAAGAAAAAGGTGATTCTTTTAGTTTTAAAGGTTGTTTGTGTTCTTTTTTTTAGTGAAAATAAACATTCTTTTTGGGGTTTGTTTTTTTATTTTATTTTTCATCACACCTTAACCTTTGGGGGGTACATGCATGTGTATTAAATGTGCTAACTAGTTAGGGATAGGAAGAAAATTTAAAGGGGAAAGGGATCCAATTTGCGTGAAGGGGAGTGAAAAAGTGTTTATGAAATCCCAAACCCTCGTCACCACCCAAAAATACAACCCAAGTTCGCGTCTCGGCTCCCAGTTTATTTAAAGGCGACCCTTAAAATTTTAGCCATGCGGATACCAAAACAGGTTGTTTGGTTTTTTGGCAAGATTGTTATAGAAAGTTTATCGAAATATTTGTTTTTCTTACTCAAAAATATTATTTTTTTGTAATATTTAGTTACGTTATATATTATTTTGTTGTAAACATTCCTTTTTCTAAACTTACACAACCCTTTTAAAGGATGAAAAGGTTCAGGGAAATTTGGTTTTTTTTTTTTTTTTTGCGTTTCTGTCATAATACTCATTTTTCTTTTTAAACCATTTTTTTTTTTAATGTGAAAAATTAAAGTTGCTTTTGCAATGACTTAAATATGCTAAGGGATAGACGTTAAAAGGTGATTGTATTTGAAAAATGCTTTTTCAAGAGTCCTATACTAACAAAAATTTTTAATTTTAATTACCGAAAATTAAGGAGCCTCTAGCGATTTTTGAAAAATTTTTCCACGGCCAATTTTTAAAATTAAAGGCTTTCAAAATCCATTAGTAGATTTATAAAAAGAAAAATTTTTAAAAAATTACAACCTTTTAAAAATTATTTAGGGGCCCCGGGCCTCGATTTATTTATTTTTTTTTATATGACTCTAGAGCATTAGAGCGTTTAAACTGATATTTTCTTACAGTTAGATTATTCTGAAGTTAAGGGGGGGGTTTTCCCCCAGTTTTTTTGAAAATTTAATGCACTAAAAATAATTTGGGTTTTTTTAAAGCAATTTTTTTTAAATTTAATAGTCGAAGTGTTTGAAATGTATTGGGAAGAGAAACTTCTTTCCCATGGGGGGGCAATTCGCCCCTGGGCGGCCCCCCCTTCCGCAGTTCCCACCGCCGCCCAAGTTTTTTTTAAAAGAATATATTTAAATATGCTCTTCTTTAGGAGTTTCGAGTATCCTTCTGGTTTTTTTTTTTCCATTTTTTTAATTTATTAAGAGGATCAAATATAAGACTCGGGAAATTTTTTTAAGCTTTTTTTAAAAATTGAAATAAGAATTAATGCATCCTTCCACACAAACAAGATTTCTTAAGTTGTTGTGGTGGCGTGCTGCCTCATTAACACAATTTTTGAAAGAAAAAAGGGGGGCCTACCTGTGCCCCTTTGGGGACAGTTAGGGGAAAAAAAACGGAATTTTTAAAATTGTCTCAGTAATTGTAAAATTGCAAAAAACTAGCTAAGAAGTTTGTAGTTGGAAAACTCAGTGACAGAATGAAATTTAAAACCCGAAAATGTAATTTTTTGGTTTTCCTCAACTTAAATTTTAAACCCCTTAATATCTCAACTTTTGAAATATAATTGTTTCCCAAGTTTAATGGGGCACTTTTTTGTGGCTAACTCAAGAAAGGGGTAAAGGGATCCCAAATAAATGGCCCCCTGATCAGATTACCCGGAATCTGGGAAAACCCAGAGTTTTATTCTAATTGGGTACAAATCATTAAAGTGTATTTGGGTTTTGGGCCTAGGATTTTTTTTATTTGCTTTTTTTAGAAAGTTCCTTACAAAAAAATAAATTTTTTGAAAAAATTTTTTTTAGAGTAAAATTTTTAAATAAAAAAATTTAAAAAACTCCAAATTTTTTTTTGAAAATTATTCAAACATATGTTTATTTTTTTTAATATTAGGAAAAGGCCCAAAGTTTTTTTTAAATTGTTTTTTGTTTTAGAATTGTTTAATATTAAAAACAAAATGGAATTTTCCTTTTCCCTATGAAATGATTTTTAAAGGTTACTTTACTAAGCTTTTAATTTCCAATTGGATCATTTCTCCGCTACTATTTGAGTACGAAATACTTGAACTGTTTTTTTTTTCGTTTAAAAATAAAAAATTTTTTATTCGAAAATATTTCAAAAAAACCAATAGTTTCTGAGAAAAGCAAAATAAAAAAAAATTTGGAGATCTTTTAAATATAAATTTTTTATGTTTTTTGGTGGACAAGTTTTCCCCCTTTTTATTAATTTCTGCAAGTGCTCTGAATAATCTATTGCCAGGGAGAAAGGAATAAAAACTAGCGTGTATATTATTTCCTTTAGCCCGGGGGGAGGTTTCTGTAAAAAATGGGGAAAACATTATTTCGTTTCACAAAATATTTCAAGTTTTTTGTAAATCAGGGCCATTTTTTAAAATGAGGAAAGGAAAAGACTGTGCGGTGCCCGTATCCGAAGTTTATTTTAATAAGTAGAGTAACAATATTGATTTCAATTGGGGTGAATTTTTTTGGGTTTTTTTATTTTTCCAAAATTCCAACATATTACCTAATTTTAAAAAACTGAGATTATTTTCCCTTTTTTTTTAGAAAATAAATTAACGAGTGGCTTGTGTACTTTATGACTCAAAAGCTCGCCAATATGCCCTTTATTTTTTGTTTTACTTTTTTTATTTTTAATTGGGTGAATTTACAAAAAACTATTTCAATCGCGAAAATTTTTTAAAAAACACCCGGTGATTTTTTAAATTACCCTCAGTCCCTGGGAAGTTAAAAAGCTAAGTAAGGTTTGATTTGTTTTGATTATGTTTTATAATTATTCAGCATAACTTATAAATTTTATAAATTTTGGTAGATGTAGAAAATACCGTTGATGTTTCATACTTTCACAAAGTGAATAGTAATTAAAAAAAATTACTGTTAAAATTCTTTTATTTTGGTGATTCTTCATTCCCCAGTAATTTTTATAAATAATGAATTTTTAACACTTTTTGCATTAATAATTCAACATATTTTCCCCTTTAAACTTGTTATTATTGAAATTTAAAAACTGTTGGGTAAAGTTTTTCGAAATGTCAAAATACGCTCCAAGACAATCTTTACCCCCATTTGACCCCTTAAAATGTTGGATTTTTTTTTAATTAGTTAAAAAAATGTTTTTAAAAATTTTAGGGAAGCAAATAGCATTTTATTTGACACACCCTTATTAGAACCCTATTTAAAACGTCACAAACAATAGAATACAAAACATTTGAGTTAGGTAACTTTTTAACAAAACAGTCGACAATTTTATTTTTAAAATATTTATAATTTTTGAGATTATATTTTTGTTTTTAGCACATAATCACAAACAATTTTAAAAAAACAATCAAAATTGAGGGAAGGGGATTTTGTCTACATTTGCGTTTGGAGCCTAATAAAATAAAACTTTGTCTCACTTTTGGTTTTGGATTGGAATTCTCAAGGGCCATTGCCTTCTTTGCAGCCTTTTGTTTATCTTCTAGCTTTGTTAGTAAAGGGGGATTTCTAATCACAGGGCGTCTTGGTCTTGGATCTACAAGCTTGGCAGGGCAATTTTGATAGAATGGCTCGTTTTTTTCCATGTGGTACCCCCAAAAGCATCGTCCTGAAATCTTCTTGACCTTTAACCCACATTTTTCCATAAAAAAAAAGAGGCAGTAAATTTTCCTGGTCACGTGAAGTTGGCCTTTCACTTGATAGTAGTGTTTTTTTGTTAATGATAATTTCTCTTTTGTCCCTTTCTTTGTTTTCCCAAAAAGTAAACTTTCTTTTTAAAAAGCTTCTTTGGGGTTTATGTTCCTTTTGAGGGTGGGGGCCTTCCTTCAAAAATGGTGTCAGATCCTATTAGCCCTCGGGAGTTGCTCCCCCGAAGATTTTTCGGGTAAACAAAAAACCCCACAAGGCTCAAAATTTAAAATTCTTTTTTTTTCAAGAGCCAATATCCCTTCTTTTCATCATCTCTACCGAAAAGCATTGATCGTGTCAAAAAATTTATAGAGATTCCTTGAAAAGCCTTTTCACAAAAATTTTTTGTGAGGAAATCTTTGCAAAAAGGGGCCAAAGTTAGAGGCAGTGAGACTTTTGCCGTACTTTTTCCATGACCACTATTTTTTTTGGGGAAGTGTCCCCTTTCAAGCTCCTCCGTTGCTTGATGTGTTGGTAAAGTAGAAAAAAATCTAATTTTTTTCTCTATCAAATTTTTCCCTAACCATATAGGGTTTGAGCACAAGGCCTAGGGGTTTGTATTTTTAGTCAACCAGGTTAAATGGGGTTTTTTTTCTTTACTTTTTCAACGACTTCTTGTTCTTTTCAAATTTTACGAAGTCTTCACATCTCCATCTTTTAGTAAAAATTCCGGGAATAGTTGGTACATTACTTTGTGATTTTATTTTAAAAGGATTTTAGTTTTTGTAAGAAACTACAAGCAGACTTCTAGAAGAGTTTGGCTCTTAAAGGGAAAATGAACCCTTTTCTCACCGATAAGTAAACATGGTGCACAACCATGGGGCCCCCCATGCCTTTATTGCGACCCCCAAAATAAAAGAAATTGCAAAAAAAAAAAATTCCTGCATATTTATATTTCTTAGCTAGGTTGTCAGTGAAATATGATTAAAAGTTTTATTAAGGGACAAAGCATTTAAAGTTTTACTTAGTAAGTCTACCGATATTCAAAGAGCTATACATCGGTCCGTTTATTTATGGGGGCTTTGTGAAAATTGTTTTGGTTGCCGTATTTAAAAACCTTTTGTTTAAATTTCGTGAAAGGGTTTTTGAGGGAATATGTCTTGATTTAAAATTATGAACGCAGTGTCACGATATTGCCCTAATTGCATCGAATTTTTTTAAAAAATTTAAAAAATTTGGGATCTATTTTTTTACTAGCCCAAATTTAGTTTTGACATAAAATCAAACCCTTCAAATGACATATTTCTAGGTTGACGTAGAAATTTTTTAAATTTTTAGAACTCTTTTTTCTGTCTCCCTAGATGGGCAGACCCAAGGGGTTTGCCTGCCCGCAAAGGGTCAAAAAGATATTTGTCTAAATTTTTCAATGATTGGAGGAAATAAGCAAAAGTGTCTCTCCCACAAAGCTATGTGTTAAATTTGGCCCCGCCCAAAACACTTATTGCTATCATGCATTTGGTTACACCCCGAAAATTTGGTTGTAAAAGATTGGGCTAAAGAAATCTATACGGACTTAGTGCAAAAAAGAGAAATTCATTAAACAGGGATCAATCAAACCCACAATTCAAAGGCTTCCCCATGGAAATCGAGGCCAAATATGGTGACCGTGTTTACTGCAGCAAGGCAAAGGGTTTTTAAAACTTTCAGAGGAAATCCAAGAAAAAATAATTTCACTCAATTTAGCAAAAATGTATCAGATTCCAGGTAAAAATAAAAAAATTTTTATAATTTTAAGTTTAAAAATTTTCTAATTTCTGCGCTGTAAAGAATGTTTCCCTACATGAAATTTATTCCCCGCTGAAATATGGGGCACATCACCGAATCCAGGGGAAAATTTCAGGAAGATTTTTGATTTAAATTTTGACAAATTCCTATTCAAGATATTTCCCAACTCTTATTTTTATTTTTGGTTATAAGGAGTTTGGGGAAGGGAAATGGTAAAAGTCATTCTTTACAAAAAATTTAAAGAAAATATTATTTTCAATTTTTCGATTTTTTTTCTTTCCGGGGGTGGGGGGAGATCAACCTTCGCCCCCCGGAACCACCACTGTTTTTAAAATATGTTGTGATCGTGAGTGCTATTTTTAAAACACTACATTTTTTTGTACGTAATATTTATTTATTTGGGCCCAAAACCCTTTCCCGGAAAAATTATAGCCCGTCGTTTTAAAACAAAGGCCTATATTTTACATCCTTTTGTGCAAAAAAGACTTATTTTTTTTTTACAAATTTTATTGCAATCTTTTAATTACAAAAAATTTTTTTTCTTTTTGTAAAAATATTGATCTGATTCAAACGTTTTTTTTTTAAAAATCATTGAGTTATTTAAAGCTTGCTCTTTTAGCTTGGTTTTTGATTTGCAATGGGAGATTCTGGTAAAAAAGGGTTTTATAAAAATACACCCAATTTTTTGTTGGTCAACATTGAAACATTTTAATTTTTACCAGTGTTTTTTATAAGCAGGGGCCCTTTTAAATGAATTGATAAACATAAAAAAACCCGTCTAAATGAAAAATATTTAAATGTTCTTTTTGGGTCGTTCTTTTTGGTTCTGTAAAAGCCTATTATTATCCATATCAAAGTTTACTGATGGAAGGCATAACTAACATCATTTACAAATACAGTCTCAATAGTGTGATGTGTGGACTTTCCTTAATCACCGTTTCTGCCTCCAGAACTTTGTTTTTTTTATTACAATTTAAAAACGTTTGCAATTGTTCAAAATGCCTTTAATGGATGAAAATTTAAAAATTTAAAAAAACGGTAAAAAGTATTTTCTTTAAACCCGCTCTTATACCCCTTCGGGTGTTATCTTTGTACTAATTAATAAAGGGTTTTTTGGGGTTAGGAAGGTTATATCAATATTAAGTATGCCCTCATTTCGTGGAGGGAAGTAGTAAAAAATTTTGGGGAAAACCACCCTATACACCCACGTAGATTGAACCTTTAAAAACCCCTAAAACGACGTCTATAGTCATTGGGGAAGTAAGCTTTAGATCACGCGGGCCCCCAAAATGGGTTATAAAAATAAAAAAATTCTTAGGATTTTGTGGGACTACAATTAAATTTCCCAAAATCCCCCAAAAATTTTGTAATTTTAAAAAAATTACCTTATTCTTTTTTCGGGGGTTTTTACCTATCCTGAAACATGCATTTTAAAAAAAGCTAATAGTGTTGGAATGGTAAAGTAAAACTTGTTAAAAAAGTACCCCAAAAGTTAAGGGAAAAAGTGTATGGGGAAAAATTTTTAAAAAAAACCCTCTATCCGGCCGGGGTTTTAACCCGAGACTAGTCAACGGGAAACCAGTTTAAAAGAATTTTTTAGCGTGTTCGTCTTCAGTTTAGGTTTTTTTCCAAGTTTGTAATAATTTTCAGTTGGATTCCGACAGCTTAGTAGTCTTTGGGAAAAAAGATATGGTTTTGAAAAAAAAAAGAAAGATACTTTTTTTTATATTTTTTTATATAGGATTTTTTTTTAATTTTTCATTGATAGGATTTATCAAAAAAAAAAGTTCAAGATATAAAAAAGTTTTAAAACCGTCAAAGAATGGTTCTTTATGAATGTTTTTACACATTTATTTTTCACTGAGGTGTTCCCATACACACTACAGGAAACGTGGCATATTTTTGATTACCCTTTAATATTCCCAAATCCAAATTTAGTTTATTGGAAAAATTTTTAATCGGGCACGTTTAAAAAACCCAATTTTTAGGAAGGTATTTGAATTTTCTCTAGCTGTAAATTTTCTTTTATAGATTAATAAAAATTTGGGTTTAAATATTTCTTGAAAAATAGTAATTAAATTGGGGTTACATGTTCTAAATTTTTTAAATTTTAACTACCTTTGTTTCAATATTATTTTAATTTATTCCCGTCTTTTCTTACGTGGGGCCAAAAAAATGTAGATGGATTTTTATATATAGCCCCTTCTACGTCAAATCCCCCAAGATTCATTGTGACTTTTCCAAGACAAAAAGTCAATACTCTGTGCATAAATGTGTAATGAGTTATTTTTGCTTTCTTTTCGCCTTTAGCCCCCAAAGCACCGGCTTTGGGGAGGCGGGGACTTTCCCCCATTCCTTTTTTTGTTTACTTCCTTTAACCAACCTCCCCTGCCCCCCCCCCCCAAAACATTTCCTCGTCCCCCTTGGGGGTTCAGGTCTTTTCCCCCAAAATTTAGAAAACCCTTTTTAAAAAAAAATCATTTTAAAAAATATTTTTTCCGTTTTTATGTTGTGACTATGGATTTTTTTTTTTGGGAAAAGTCTTAGTTAGATAATTTTGTATTAAAATTTGCTTTTTTTATTTTATTATTTATTTCTGAATCAGTTTATTTTAAAGATCTATTTAAGGGTTTAGAGCTTTTCCCAAAATATAATGAAAAAGTTAAAATATAGGGACGTCGCCATTTCTACCTCTTCAAAAATACAAAAATAATATATTTGCATTTTTTTTTTGTTTCGTAAACATGATTTCCCTAAGAGTCTGACGGTCTTCTCTGCCCCATTTGGGGCAAAGGGGGTACAGCTAAAATCCTCTTAAAATCCTTTCGAAAAAACAGTTTGTGACGTCAGCGTAACAAAAACCCCTTTGGCGCTGCGAGGAAGTTCGGGCGTACGGGAGAGGAATGGCTTCAAGGGATACACACAACCGGGGGGCCCGATCAAAATTAAAAAAAAAATGATATTACTTTTTTTTTTTAATACTACACTTTTTTTTTAATTATAAAAATATTAAGGAATAGCCAACGAAAAAAAACTGTTTGAAACCGAGACATTAATTTTTTTAAACAAATTTTGGGGTAATAATGAAAAAAAAATCATGAGAATTATTATAAAAAGTGAAAATTTAATAATTTTTTCTATTTTTTTGGTTGTATTTTCAAAAAAAAAAAAATATTTTTTTTGAAAAAACAACCTTTTTTTAAAGGAGAAAAATAAACAAAAATTTTTACTACCCTCAGATTTAAGGATGTTTTTAGTACCGTTTTGTTAACATTTGTGGGAGTTTCCCCTTAATAATACGTTTTAGAGTGAATTTCTGCTTTAGCACCGACCCACGGTTTTTTTTTTTTTTCTTGTTTTAACAGCGCCCCATATACGGGGGTGAGGTTGCATCATTGAAGTACTGTCTTTTACAAGTGGGGATATCTGGGGCATAGGTATCAAATCCCAGGGATGATACCTGCAATCAATCAAAACCATGACTTTTAAACGCTTACGCAATTAAACATTGTACTGGGCTTTTTTAAAAAAAAGTGCTTTAAATTTTATTTTCCCCAGTGATTTAACAAAGGTAATTTCCCTAAGGTACTTTTCAAAGTATCTCCCCCGAAAGAAATGCATTGTCCCCACTCCAACGCCACATTCAAAAACCCCCATTTATGATGCGCTTAAAAAAAAAAGCCTCCTATGCCCTTTTCAACCTCTGTTGACTCAAAACTATGCTTTAAAAGCGCCTTTTTAATTTCGGGGAAAAAAATAAGGGGCACGGGCGAGAATAGGTGATGACCCGAGGTTTTTTTTTTCCGTAGGTCCCTACTCCTTTGTAACGCGAGGGGGGTGGGCTTATCGGTAATTTTACTGACCTCCCCTTAAAAAATATGTGAGACATTGAAAAAATATCGTCCCAATTTTTTAAAAAGTATTTATTTTATTTAAATTAATTTTGTTTTTTACATGACGCTTAAAGCCCTTTTTCTTCTAAAGGGCACAAAAAGCCATTTTAATGCTTTGAGTGCGCCCTGGAACTGTTGAGTCAAAAGAACAATTTAAGGTTTTTATAAAGGGAAAAAAAATTACTTCCTTTTAAAAGGAACAATATGCATTTTTTTAAAAAGTAATTTAGCCAGCTTCCTGTTCTAAAACATTCTACCTTATCATTGTTATTTTTATATTTTATTCTATTTATTACAAAAGCTTCTGAAGCTTCCATTACAAATTTATAATGCGAAAGATGGGGCAATAGATCCTCCTAAGGGGCCAGTCCTTGATGTAGTTGATGGCTCCCGTCCGCGAAACCCCCCATCGTGATATCAGCCGGACGAAATTTTTCAACGACAGATCTTTTTCCTGAATAAATAGAGATTTTGAATTAAAAGATATCAACTTAAAAAATGTGTATTTTTTTACATATATTAAAAGGGACCCCTTTGGGGGGGGAGTGATAGAAGAGGAGAAAAATAAACCTCCTTTTTTAAACGTGTAAAAGACTTTAATCGGGTGGCAATCAAACCACAATAGTTCACAACTCATTAATTAGTGCCTAAACCAGGACAATTCAAACAAACAATAATTAGAAGGAATAATTACAATCGTTGTTCAACCTCTAGTCATTAGTGTGGAGATGATAGCGTTCTTCTAGTTACTTCAACACAGAAACGTGGTAATTTACTTTAAATGTAATGTGCTCTGAAACTGCACGCTAATAAACCATTTGGTACGTGTTGGGTGAGGTGTGGTGTGGTATCATATGGGGAGTTGACGAACATGTTAATTGACCCAACAGCAGTGGCGGGTCTAGACAAAAAAAATAAAAAATATTGGGAGGACACAAATTCCTGCATGTACAATTAGTTTATTAAAATTTATTTGCAACATATAAATACAAAATACATACCCCTTATATAAAATACATAAACCTTCATATACACTTTGTTTTAAATAGTGATAACAATTTAAAACGTTCTTGTATATGAGTTTGTGCGACATATCTAATGCAAACGGACATCAATTCTACTTATCTTACATCCCTCGCTTAATCTAAAATTAATGAAAAGATGCCACTTTTGAATTCACTGACTTCCTATACACCATAAGTTGTCACTATATAGGCTCCTAAATCAAGAAGCTCGTTTTGCGACAGATTTGATAATTGGGTCGCATTCCTAGGAAAACTAAACAATCTCTAGATGATTCACTTTCTCTTTTAAAGAATTTAAAACTTCCAAATGTTGACCTTAGTTTTTGCTGGACCATTTTCATCTACTTTTTCCCGATGGCCTCTAAGAACAATATATTGTCGTGCACATACAAGAGCAACCATTACAACATAGCTATATGCTTTAGATAGCGTATCATGTCTGTTTTGTGCTTATCGCTTAGCATGGAAACAACAGTGCCACACCATTCTGCTGGTAAAAAGATATTCCATTATGTAATGGATAACATATGACGTTCACTTTCAGCATGCTTCAAATTGTTTTCCCTTTTTTTTCCCATTTACTATAATCGTTCTTTTCAAAAGTAGGACCAGCATACCCAGAATTAGGTTCAAAATGTTGGCAGGAAAAACCAAACATGGCATCTTTTTCTTCTGATTATTCTACGAATTTAAATATTTTATACCAACTGCTGTCAAAATTTTGTTTTCTGTTATTTATCATATTTCGTTTTAAAAATGACTTTCTTAATTGCATTGGGCCATTGTTAATACATATACTTGTATCAATAGGTGAAAGGTTCCCGCTCAAAAAGGCCTTCACGTCCATAACACACTCATCAACTCGACTCAATCATAATTCTGGATCGAGTTTAGTCATATTTTCAGTTTCTGAACTTGTAAAGTGACCTTCAAGCACGTCTGAGACCGCAAATGCTGCACCAAACGAACTGAGTGAACGTGTAAAGGAAAATAAAATATGACCGTCAGCTAAAATGTACTGGAATCATATAGCATACCTATTAAACAATAATAGTCTCTCGCACTTTCCTTTATAACAATGCTATTATCTAAATTAATAAAGCATTGAATGTAATTACAAAAATGTCCAGTTTTATTTAGAGTCATGGTTGAAGTCAATTGGTCTGGTAAGGCAGAGGTGCAAGTTAGTTGATTACTTGGTTCTTCAAGGTTCAGATCCACTCCCGAATGCGTTATCAATCTTTATGATCCCTTTGGATAGTCCGGCGTAGAGCGCCAATTTCACTGTCCTAAGCTAGCTGACTCGCGGGTAGTTATGTGTGTTGTAAGTGACTAATTGGACGAGAAGGTGTAGATACGTTGTGTGGCTCTCGGGTGAGTTGATAGCCCACGGGAATTTGGGGGGAGATTGGCATAGGAGGGGTCTGGGTGGTTGGGGAGTTTTGGAGAGAATTACAGGTGAGAGAGTGAGGAGAACGTTGTAGTGTGAGACCTTGAGAACGGTGAGGTTAGCTCCCGATGGCACTTTTGTGTCCAGTCGAGTTGACTGGCAACGTCTTCGTTGAACCCCACCCTGGGTGCGCAGAACGAGTAGTGTCTGGTTTTACATATTATCTCGTTGGGCCTTTCTCAAGTGGTTTGTGTACCCATGCCAAATCAAAATTCCCACTGCCGATATTTGGTAGATGACCAGAAAAGCGGGCGAAGAGATAAGCTAAGTTGAGGGCAAGGGTTTACTGAGTTGACCTAGAAACCTTAGGTGTGGACTGTGGTGGAGATGAGTTTGTAGGGACCTCAGCACACGTGGCGTAGTGGAGAGGCAGGGGTAAGGATTTCGGTACACGTAGCGGGGTATACGAGATCTCGGCACACGTTGTGTGGTAAGGTGAGAGGGGTGGAATCTTGGAACACTTGGTGCGTTGTAGAGAAAGGGGAGGAACCTTGGCACAAGGGGCGTTGTAAGGAGGAAGGTGAGCATATCGGCTCACGTTGCATAGTAGAGTGGAAGGATTAAGGACCTCAGTACATGTGGCGCAGTGGGGTGGGATTCGATACACGTGGTATGGTAAGGTGAGAGGGGTGGTATCTTGGAACACTTGGCGTGGTGAAGATAAAGGGGAAGACCTTAGCACGAGGGGCGTTGGGAGGTGGAAGGTGTGCATATCGGCACGCGTGAGCGCAGTGGGGTGGAAGATAGAAAGTTATTGAGAATGTTATCCGAATGAGCCGTTTTAATGTCAGTATACACGCAGCTGAAGCACCTACAGACTAATAATTTGTAAATAAATAAAAATAGTAAGAGTGAAAGGCCTCCGAAACTCGCATTGAAACTTGTGAAAGCTGACTATATTACCTCTCTCTCCACATATGCAGCTAAGCTGTGCTGGGGAACCTGATTTGTATACCCCTCGCCATAGTAACCATTGGGGGAGATGTCCGATGCATGGGCACCCTTTTTCCAGTGGATCCCGATGCCACAACGTTCTGGTAAAGTAGTGAATGTAAGAGCGTTCTAACGTTTCTTATAATATAGTCTTCACAGAAACCCGTTAGCACCCATGACCGTGGATATAACTACCTGTAAATAGAAAGAAAGATTATGAGGAGGACGAGATAGTAGGGACGCGGCAGTAGGCCTAAAGTCAGTTGGCCTCAAATAATTTGTTCTACAAGTCACTTGTCTCAATTGTCAGTGGGACTAAAGTCAGTTGGCCTCAGAGTTTTTTTGTCCTATAGTCAGTTGGCATAAAGCTATTTGGCCTAAAAGTAATTTAGCCTAAAGGTAATTTGGTCTAAAGTCAGTAGCCTGAAAGTCATCCAAATATACATACATATCTAATCACGCAATTCCCTTACGGGGTAGGAAAGAAGCTGTGTATATTGCGCAAAAAACAACTTTGTACTTAATCCAGCCTCATTAGCTTTCTCCACACTTTCCTATCCTTGCATACGCCCTTCGCTTCAACAACATTCATACACCGAGTCATACATGCTCCATTATTTTTAAAACTATCAAAGTTTCACTTTTCTACACAGTCATCAACAACGCTTAGCCATGTTTTATATGGCCTACACCTTCCTTTTGATCCATACACTTACCTTTATATATTTACTTCGTGACTCGATCCATATTCAAACGCTCAGCACGTCCAAACAAATAAAGACACTTCTTTCACATTCCCCTATTAGATTACCTTTCAAACCAGCCTCCTTCAAAACCCATTCATTACTGACGCTGTCCATAAAAGATTTTCCATATACATTTCTTAGATATCTCATTCCAACTGCATTCGCCTTGTCCTTGTGTTTATCCTGACAACACTCTTCAAAT
>JBCFYV010009748.1:0-32633 GCA_039000515.1 Timema cristinae | reverse complement strand
AAATCCCGAAGTATTCATTGTGACTTCTCAAGACAAACGTCAATACTACTGTAGCATAAATGTGCTAATGAGTTATTTCTGACTTCTCTTATCTGCCTTTAGCCCAAAGCACCAGGCGTGGGTCAGGCGGACACTATCCACATTCCTTTTGTGTTTACTTCCTTCAACCAACCTCTCCCCTGCCCCCTCCCCAAAACCATTTCCTCGTCCCTCGTTCGGGTAGTTCAGAGTCTTTCCTCCAGATATCAGAACAACCGTTAAAAAAATAATCGTTTTAAAATAACATTTATTCCGTTTTTTCTGTTGTGACTATGGATTTTTTTTATGGAAACGTCTTAGTTAGATAATTTTGTATATATATAGTTTTTAGATTTTTATTAATTACTTCTGAATCACGATTTATTTTAAACGAATCTATTAAGGATTTATGAGCTTTTCAAACATATAATTAAATAGATTAAAAAATAGGTACGTCGCCATATTCTTACGCTCTTCAAAAATGCAAAATAATATATTATAGCATTTTTTATTGTTTCGTAAACATGATTTCCCTAAGAGTCTGCACGGTCTTCTTTGCCACATTTGGGAGCAATGGCGGTACAGGTCTAATATCCTCTTAACAAACGTTCGATTTTTGATACTAACATGAAATTTTACACATTAAATAATTTTGTGGGGGAGTAAAATAGAATCTAGTGCCACTCTTAAAAAGTTATTTTAAAATTTGTCAGCTTGAAAACTTTTTTTTTTTTCATATATAACGTAAACCATTCACAATGTCAAAGTGTTTGTTAAACTTATAATAAAAAAATAGAGGATAACATTGTCTACATAACAGGTTCTTATAGTTTTATTTGTAATACTAACAGTGTTTGTACAATCTTGAGGTGAAACGCTTAATTTATATTTAACATTTGTGGAGTTCCCCCCTCAATTATTTTCCTATCACGCCCGGACTACGTTAGGTTTGGGATTATTTTCATATTTTCCGAGAGTACAATCACCATGAGAAATGTGATAGCTGGCAGATAGCAGAAGATTTAAGTACTGCCAAAATAAAAACCTAAATAAAAATAATTATTTTTGTGAAAGTTTTGACTGCCAAAAGCCACAATAAATCAACATATTATGGTCATTGCAGATAATATGTTTGGCAAATGGATACATGATATTTGATCTGCTAACTTTTGCTAGCTGTTAGTTACCTACACTCCTATGGTGAATGGACTATATTATCCACCGGTTACGTAGAGAGGCGCCAAAAAGCAATAGCGCTAGGCCCGAAATTTACCTCTGTCTCCCACTCACTGACTCTATGGCATTAGGAACTAGGAAAACTGTTACAGAAAAAATTAGAAAAGAGAAACATCTTTGTCAAACAAAAAGCATAAGAATCAAATTAATTTTCAAAACCTGTATCAAAAACAGTGGTGTAGTCATAAATTTAGCAGTGCCGGAACGCAAGGTCGTAGCAATCTCAAAGTTGAAGTGGTGTTTGGGGAACCCTAACCGCCGTAAGCGAAAGAACTGCACAAACATAAGTGCCTCTAGAAGATATTTGGAGCATCTTTTAATGATCACTAAAGCAGGAACTTACTTAACGCACTTTCCCTAAAATTTCAGGAATTCGCATAGAGCACTGTAAATTTCATCATAATTTATTGATTAACAGTATGAAAAAAGTTTTAATACAATATTTATATAAAATCAACTAGTTAACTTGAAATAGCAAAGTATATAACTTTACAAACAATTTTTTGAATATTTTTCCACGAAAAGCAGTGCCATAATGGCGTTCCCCCGGGTTCCCCCTCCACTATACCCCTGATTAAAAAGTATATATAAATGTTTATAGTTCTAAACTTATTGGTTTTATAAAAATATATTGCAAATGAAATATTTTTACATTTAATAGTACTACAACTTTAAAGTGATAAGTTATTACGAGTCTCAAATAGTTGCGGAGAAATGATGACAATTTGAAAATCTCTCCTTTGTAAAGTACCCTCAAAGTCATGTTCATGAGAAAATGTCCATCTTGTTTATAGTGATAAACAATACTTAGATATCAAATTTAATTAAAATCATTAAAGCGAGTTTCGAGAAAATAGATTTATTCTATTTTTGCCTTTCAATAAACTAGCCTTAATTTAGGGTTAGATATCTAATTCCAAAAAACCCTTAGGGGTTGGGGGGGGGATTGGAGGGGGTGGCACTTAGAATAAAGTATGATTTTTCTTCTAATACAAACAAAGTTTGGTGCACTTATTTTAATTTCAATCTCCTTATACCATGTATTTAAATAATTAGCGTACGAGCGTATAACCCGAACGGATAGTAAGACGTGGTGCTAAATATTATTATTAATTAGCGTACGTAGTGACCGTAAAAACTATGTTAATAACCTTGTATGGATATAGTTATTACACAAGCCATATACAAATTAGTTTAATTTGTTGCTGTGTGATTAAAATAGCTTTCACATTTACCATCGAGTAAAATGTGTTTGTTTCAATCTCTACGTGGAGAGTCTAAACAAGGGAAGTAGTGTTGATTATATTTTTACAACCAAATAAAGTTAAAGTAAAATATAAATCTAGAAATAAATTTAGGCAAGGAATGTCCACTATATATGTACATCTGATGAAAGCTAGAAATGTCCACTATATGTGTACACCTGATGAAAGCTAGAAATGTCCACTATATGTGTACACCTGATGAAAGCTAGAAATGTCCACTATATGTGTACACCTGATGAAAGCTAGAAATGTCCACTATATGTGTACACTGTACACCTAGTGAAGGGAGGCAATGCCAACTATATGTGTACACCTGATTAAAGGTTACAATGCCCAATATATGTGTACGCATCTGATGAAGTAATAAAATGTTAGCTATATGTGACTTTACTATCTGCATGATTCAAGGCGGCAATTCCCAACTTTTTTTTTAACCTATTGCCCCCTTCTGAGAATTTGATGCTGCCACAGCCCCTACCCCCAAGTTAAATGTAATATGCATACTGAAATCAATGATAATAACCTCGCAGAAATGCAATATTGCCAACTGGTTAATATTCCCCTCGTTTGAAAAAAAAACACGATCACAAAATAAATGCACTCTTTAAGTGTTGTAATTTATAATTCCTATGAATAAAACACACGTTAAAACATAACTTAGGTCAAATGGTTATAAGCATAAGGAATTGATCGTATTGTCAAAATTATAGAACATAAGTACAGTATTTAATTATTATTATTATATTATTATTATTATTATTATTATATTATTATTATTATTATTATTATTAGCACCGCGTCTTACAACCCGTTCGGGTTATACGCACTTACGCTAATGTGTAATGGTAGGGTGATTGTGAGATGAAATGAAGGACCTACAATTTAACGTGGAATCCGAACCACGGTGGGGCCTGGCATTCCCCACATTCACAGATGTCTTGCCAGAGTGAAGGAAGGGTTTGGCAATCAGATAAATCTTTGCCGGTACCGGGGATTGAACCCCGGCCGCCATCATAGAAGTCTGACACCTTACCCCTAGACCGCCAGGTCACCCAACAGTATTTAATGTAAGAACCCTTTTGTTAAATATTCTATTGCCTGTATTTATTAGCATAAAATTATTCTTGCAATATCAGTAAAAACCCATACGCTGCCGTACAGATCCCTTGAAATAATTTACCATCTCACAAAACCAAAAAATACCCCCTGGAGGACGGTATAACCCAATGTGAGAAGCAGTGGTCATAAGGCTTCATACTCGTGTTATCATCGTCGTGGCCTGTTGATAAACGGGTACATTGGTTTTTAAAATCACAGTCGGGTATGAAAAACTACACGTACACCACTAAGCCTAGAAAAATTCTGTTCACTATATGTAGGCCTTGATCACAAAATAAAGAAAAATCTTGTTCACTACACGTAGACCACAAAGTTTAGGAGAATTATGTTCCCTATATGTAGGTTATTTCACAAAATAAGGTAAACCATGGCCATAACATGCAGGGCCTCTACCACAACACAAAGGAAAATCGTGTTCCTTACACGTATAATACAAAGTTTAGGAAAATTATGTGTATTATACATAAATCCTAACCCACAGGAAAATCATGTTCACTACACACATACACAAATATTAGTAAAATGTTGTTCAATACACTTATATCACAAAATAAAAGGAAATCATGTTCACCACGCAGAAAGGCCTACAAACAAATGTTTAGTAAAATCTATTATTTTCATTACATTTACACAAATATATCACTAAAAAATTCAAAATCATGTTCATTATACTCATTTCACTAAACAAATTCAAAATCATGTTCATTATACTCATATCTATAAATTAGAAAAATCATTTTTCACTTCACGTGGTTCTAGGGCAGGGGTTCCCAAACTTTTTGAGACCACGCCATCCTTCAAATGTCACAATTTCCGTGAGACGCCCTTGTACCAAATTTTTTTTTTAAATGCCCAAATTCGATAATGGTGGTTTTTTTAAAAAGAAAATTGTAATTTACATTAGTAGATTGAATTATTTTAAATGTAACAATACAAAATTAGAACAAAATTACAGAACGAATAAGTAGGAATATAGTAGACATATTTTTGTTGTACTGTACATAACCTAGTGTGTACAATTTGTTCATAATGGCGGAACATATGTCGTCTTGTAATATTTATTGCCGTATTTAAAATATATACTAGTACATGTATTGAAAATTTCCATGTTGCATTTCACTATACATTATAAGTTTTAGTTTTTACTTATAGGCGCGGTGCCCAGCTTGGAAACCCATGATCTAGCTACGGTATGGCATGTTTGACACACGTGCCCTGGGCGCCACTTAACGGAAGGGGGGGGTGGGGGATGAGGGGGATGGGGTGGCACTTATCAGTTTCTATTTACTCAGTTATAATTTATTTTTATTTTTTATTTATTCCAAATCATTTTTTCATCTTAAATAATTTTTAGTTATATTATTTACTACTAAATCGAACCTTAAATATTTTACAAACTGTAGCTAAATTCATGACATTCATAATGAAAATAGCTTATATAAGATCTCATACTTAATCTCATGCCAGAACTTGGCCGTTGAGACAGAACGAACTTAGGGCGCAAAGGTCCTAAGAGCGTATTTCAACATTTTTTTAAAGTATAAAATAATATATAAACTAAACAAGTTTCTATTTATTTTATTTTTAGCACCGCGTCTTACTACCAAGTTTCTAGAAATAATTATTCTCTAAAATTGAGAAAATATTTTAAACAATATTAATAACAACATAACCCTATTTATTGTTTATGACGTTCGAGGTCGCTTTGACTTTTATTAAAAATTAAAGAAAATTTTAACAGAAAAGGAAGAAAAGAAGGACTAAATGTAGCTACAAGAGTGTCAGTCACAATGTTATAACAACACTGCTGTCATGGTTGAAAGTAGTAGTTGGTGTTCAACAAAAATAAGTGAAATAAAACCCAGCCTGGCAATGTTTGTGAATTGCGACGGTCACTCGTTCAACTTGGTGGATGTACCAACAGTCAAGCAGGATGCAATGATAGTCATGGTTTTTGGAAACATCAAAGCTCCCTAAGTGTCAGTCTCTCATTCAACACAGCGCTGGGAAAAACTGAAAAAAGCTGCGCCTGTGGTTGTAAAGTCGAAGTCCAAAACCAGATGGAGTGCAAGGACAGAAGCATGAAGACTGTTTAAAAAAAAAGCACCGTGAGAAGAACTTCAAGTTATCCAGGACAAGACAAACGATGAAAGTGAAATCATATCAGGAAATAAGAAGTGACTTTCTTTGACGTTCTTAATGATGTCAAGGGACTGTGTTACGATGACGATATTAAGGATTTAAATCATAAGTGCGAACATTTGGGCAAATTATACTGTTGTGATGTTGATGGACAGCAACTATATGGAGATATTTTAGATTGTACAATATTTTATCAAGCCGGGTCAACATGGAGATATCAAGACTTGAAGAGCTTCTAGAATGTATTGTTTGGTATGGGATGAAGCGTTTCCCCAATCTTCGCAGTGCTATTCAGATACTGCTAACCATCGTCAGCTGTGAGAGCTGAAACTAATATTTCGTATTTGAGATCCTCTTATGGGTCAAAGCAGATTGTGTGATCTGGCTCTGTTGAGTGTCTAAAGGGAACACACAGACACAACAGATTTAAGCACATTAAGATCAAATTTGCGTCAGTAAAAATACAAGCAAGCTGCATTGGTAAATTTCTTGTATTGCCATAGTGTGTTAAAAAAAGATTAATGAGCTGGTATAACTTTTGATCTGGTATTGTGGTAAAGTTGCTTAGAAGATGGGTTTTTTAGGTGTTTGGACAGGGACGCAATTTCAGTGCTTGCCATAGGCCCCTATTTTATGTAGATCCACCACAGCGTGTATCACAAAATAAAGAGCTCTCATGTTCATTTAACGTCTATTACGTAATGAATAAAATTATGGTTAGTATACGTTTAACACTTTTTAAAGGGAAATTATATTCATACACGTTTGCAATAATTACATTTTTTAAGGGTTTTGACTTAAGAAAGGTCCATTTCCTTGTTCAAATTGAGTCTTCCAGAATGTCCTATTATAAGCTTCCTTTTTTAGATCGTGAAAATTCATCTTATTTCCTTGTTTTAGATCATGAGTCACTTGAATGCTTAGTATTCCTGGTTCCCCTTTTCCTTCCATTTTACCTCCTACGATATCAAATTAGTAAGCCATTTCTTCTCATAATGTGACCAATCCAGTGGACCTTTCTTCTTATAACCACTTAGGTAAAAGGTCATATTTTCATATACTAATCTTAGAACCTCTCAATTAGTCACCTGATCCATCTGATTTACTCTTTATTTTTTCTCCAACACCATGTCTCAAAACTACCAAAAAGTCTTTCCTTTTTCCTTTATCGCTTTCTTATAGGTAGAGAAAGTATTGTGGTCGTCAAAAAAATTGAACTTGAATTTTGATGATATAACGTTCATTACTCCCCCACCTTCTCCGAATCCAAAGAAGTGGTTTTTGAATTTAAAATCTGTCCGTGCCTTGGAGTATAGCCTGAAAATATTTTGCCCATCAGGGGTAAAATTGATGCATTTAGGGTTTTCACGGGTTGCCCTGAGGGATTTTTGGAATTGGATTTCTAACCCTAAAATTAAGGTTAGTTTACTGAAGGGCCAAAAGTGAAAAATGGGTTTTTTCAAAACCGGCTCTAACGTTTTTAAATTTAAAATTTAATTTTTAAGCACTGAAACAATATATAAACAAAATTGCCATTCCATTTTTTAAATTTAAAGTTTTTAAAAGTTTTTCCGGTTTGAGGGCGTAGATTCCATTTTTTAAAAATCAATCTCCGAAATTTTTTTGAGATATGAAAAAAATTTTATCTTTTGAAAATGTAGTCTACTTATAATAAAAATACCCTTTTTAAAAAAATATTATTATAAAACTAAACTTTTCAAGCAAAAATGCATATATTTTATTATAAATTTCAAACACATGTTTAAGTATTGCGCCATCAAAAAAAATCTAACCTAAAATTTTGGGGAGGGTTTGTCACGTCTCTGACCCCCCGAACCCTAAAAAGTGGTTTTGCAACCCCCGCTGTCCCCTGTTTTAAATTAAAAACAAAAAATTAAGAGTATTTTTACAAGGGGCAAAAAGGGAAAAGAAAAATTTTTTTTCCCTAAAAAATTTGGTTTGGACGATTTTATTAAGATTTATTTTATAAAAAGCGTTGAGTAAGACTAAAAAATAAATGTTTTTTTCTTTTTCCCCATGAAAAGCTTTCTACTTTACGGGAGGGGGAATTTTCCCTTACGCTCCCCCAAATTTATTTGGAAACTAAAAAAACTTAGCATTGCAATATTTAATAGGCCTACTATTAAAAAAAAAAAAAATAAAAAGTAAAATTTAAATTTTTTAAAAACCCCAATAGTTTCGAAGTTATTGGCGATATATTGATAAAATTTTGTGATCTTTATCTTTTTCGGGACACACTAAAAAATTTGGGTTTTAACGAAAATCATTCTCAAATTTCTTTTTCAAGTAGATAGGAAAGGCCCTAAAAAAGGTTTTTTTCTTTTTTTCTTTAACCTCTTGGGTTGAAAATTTAAAAAACAACATTTTATTTTTATCATTTTAGACCCCAAAAGTCAATATTTTTTTTTTTTTAAATGGTCTAAATAATAAATGGGGAATTTAAAAAAAATTTCGAAAACCCCAAAAGATGTAAAAACCCTAATAAACTTTTGGGAAATATTAGCCGGAAGTCGAAATTTTAATACGAATGACGACCCTCGTGAACCCAAAATATAATTTTTTTTTTGGTTTAAAAAATATTACTAGTGAAAACGTAATACTTTAAAAAAAAAAATCAAAAAAATTTAAATCCACAGTCAAAAAAGGGTTTAAACGTAAGTAAAATGAAAATTTGTTTTTTGGGGTTTCCCTAGTGCATAGAGTTCGTTTCCCATTATTACAAATTTTTTGATAAATATTCTATTTTGAAAAAATGGGAGAGGGGAAATTTTTCATGGGGGCCCTCCGTACATTTTTCTTATTTGGGGGCGAACACTTAGCCAAAATTTTTGCTTTTTTTACTTCTTCGTTTATCTTCTTAAAGGTACATCTATTTTCACGCACAAAATTAAAATTTTCCCCAAAAAACATTTGATTATAGGTTGAAAAAACCCGTTAGACTTTTAATTAAAAAATTTTTTAGTTTAAATTAAAAATTTATGAAAAAAATTTTAAAAAAATAACCCCAAAAAAATACACACAGGGCCCAATACTTATTTGGTTGGATTTAAATTTTTTTAAAACACCTGTATGTTTTCCCAATCCCACAAAAAAATTTTAACTTTAAACATTTATGTTTTTTGTAAAACCCTCAATTACCTTTGTGAACAAAACCCAACAAACAAAAAAAGAGGGGGGGTGAAGATTTTTCTTTTTCCCTTTTTCCCCCCTTCCCTTTCCCGGGGGGAGGGTCGAATGGCTGCTTATTTCAAGGGGGGAAAAATAACGTTATTGATAGAGTAATAAAAAAAACCCAAAAAAAAAACAATCCGCTTTTCTTAAAATTTTGCTGTGACCCGATCAAAATTATTTTAATTTGAAAAGGGGAAAACCCCCCCGGGTTTTCTAGGTTTTTAGACTTTTTACTTTAATATAAAAAAGTACAACTTTTTTATTCAAAAAAAGTGTAATAAAAATTTTTTAAAAAAAAAATTAAAATTTTAAAATTTATTTTTTTAAACTGGCTACATACCTGCTTTCGCCAACATTTAGTTAAAAATCATTTTTTAAAATATTCAAAACTTCTTAAAAAAAAGGGCGGGATTTCTAAACATCTCCCAAACGCGCCTCAGTCCCCCCCCAGTATTCCCCTTTAAAAATTTTTCAAAATTTAATTTTTCTATGAAAAATGCATTCGCAGAAGTTTTTACTATAGGTAAAAAAAGGGAAAATTTTGTTTTAAAACTTTCCCCAATCTTTTCGAAAGGTTGCCCCCCTACCCAAAAATTTAAACCTTTCCACCTCTTTTCCCGGGAAAATGCCCCCTTTTTTGAGACAAAAATATATTATGTCAGGTAAAAATATTTTATCAAAATAAAAATTCTTTTTGTATTCAAGATTTTTGCAAAAAAATTAAAAAAAAATTGAAAAAAAGGTTTAAACATTTAATTAAATTTTAATTTATTTTTAGTTTTTTGTCAAAAAAAAAAAAAGCTAATTTTATCTGTAGTGATATCAGCTGTTTTAAAGGTTTTTGGGAAATTTTTTAATAGAGGGCGCAAAAAAAAAAGCCCTTATTTTTTTTAATCGGCTTCTACGTTTGGGCGACAGCTAGCAAGATTGCGTTCCCTTGCAAAATTTGTGATAATTTTGGTTTTGGGGAAATTATTATGATAAATGAACATCGATGCCAAAAATACGCGAAAAGAAATTTTAAAAACAATTCCGGGTGCTGATGAGAAAATGGGCACATTTTGGTTTTCAATGGGTTTTTTTCATATAAATTTTGTGTTTGACTTTTTCTAACCTTAAACCTCCCCCTGAGAGAAAAGAAAGAAAATTTTGTTTTCCCTGTTTTTTGAGGCAAATTAACATTTCCTCCCATGGTTCTCTTTTTTGGCCCCAGTTCCTATCTTAATAAACCCTGTGTACTGTTGAATCGTAGCTTTTGGGGATAAATATTGGGGTTTTGTCCTAATACCCTAATACGAAATTCTTTGTGCCCGAAAAAAGTCAATTATTTTTTATCTGTTTGCTTATTTTTATTGCTTTTTTAAATACGAATGCTTTTACTCCTATCAAGAAAATTTTATTATTTTAATACATCATTAATAATTTTTTTGTCTTTTTTTTTTGTAATTATTCATCAATAGGTTTTCATCATTTTTTTTAATTTAATTTTTTATTTTATTTTTTTATTTTACAAATTTTTGGTAAGGTACTTGTGTATTTTTCAGTTTTGGGTTTTTTTTTTAGGTCTTAGGGGACTGTTTGGCCAGCACTATGGGGTAAAAAAAAATTGAAATTTTTACTGTTAAAACCAATTTTTCAAAAAAGTGTTTTTTAAATACCTTTTTTTAAAAAGTTACTTATTTAACCATTGAAATACAGAAAATATAAAAAATAAAGGGAAAACTTTTTGCTATGCTTGGGGGTTTTGTTCGTTTGTTTTTGGGTTAGTCCCCCCCTCTGGAAAAAATAAACTTTTTTAATAGATTTTTTTTAAAATGGAAACGCATGGGATTTTCCCCCAAAGGCCACTCGGGAAGAATACCGCCGACAACATCAATCCCAAAAAATTAAAAAAATTTCCAAAATTTTTAAAACCACCTTGGTATTGTACAGAATGCTAAAAAGATACAAAAAAAATACCTTATGATATATAAAAGTTTTTAATTATAAGGTATTTGATACAAGTGGGCTAACTTTATTTTTTTACTTTCAGAGTATACGTTTAGAAAAAAAAAAAAGGGGGACGGTAAATCCGTCTTAAAAGGGGCCCTGGGGGTTTTAAACCCAAAACCGTAGTTTAAAATTAAAATTGTTTTTCTTATTTAAAAAATAAATACCCCATGATGAGTTTTACTCCTTTTTAAAAAAATTAAATTTTTTAAATAAAAACCCAATCAAATTAAAAAAAAAAAAATATAATCTTTTTTGTCGTCATTCCCCCGGGAACAAATTTGTAATTTTTAAAAATTTTGTTCCTTCCCTGCTCGAGCAAAGGGGGAAAGGGAAAAAAAAGGAAGAAAAAAAGTATTTTGTTTTTGGGAATTGTTGAATATAAAGGGTATCAAAAGCTCCTGCGATAGTTTCTATTCTAAAAAAGAAGTTTTTTTTCAAAAATTTCCCCAAATAGTTTAAAAAACTTAAAGATTAAAGTGAAGTGAGCTTTTTTTTTTTTGTTTTTTTCCCCACCAGTTTTGGGCAAATGGGTAAAATTTTGTATTTTTTTAAACAAACACCAAGTTTTTTTTTCCTTTTTCCCGATCTAAACTACAAAAAAATTTTTAAATTTAAATAAATTTCAAAATTGGCTGATTATGAAAACATTTTATTTATTAGCTTGAATTCTGTGGTTAAATAAAAAAAAGAAGGGAAAAACCAAATCAAAAAATTTATTAAAATTTTTTTTTTAAAAAATTTTAAAATTTTCCCTTTTTATATTTTATTTAGCTAGTATTTTAAACTTGTGCAAAACATAATAGTAAAAAAACAATACATTCTTTTTTAATTTTATTTACTTCGATTACGTATACAACCACTTAAAAAAAAATATTACAAAATTTGGGAAAAAATATTATAAAGAATTTTTCAAAAATTTTCATCATTGTTGAAAAACTATGTTTTTAAGTTTTTTTTTGGTATCAAGCTCAGGCGTTTATAGGAAAGGGAAAAACTTTGACAATTTTAAAAAAATTTTAATAAAAAAATATTTAAAAAACACAAAGTTTTTTTAAATTATTTACAAAGAAATTTACTGTACGGGAAAAAACCCTTTTCCCCAACATTGGATTTTTTCCCAACCAATAAAATTGTTCTCCTTTGTTATTTTTCCACATTTTTAGTTTTCATATCCCGCAGAAATGCTGATGTATGTGGGGGGACGGGTAAAAAGGGGGGTTTTTTGGGAAAATTTCTTTTTTTATAATTTTTTTTTAAAAGGATCTCAAACCTAGGCCCAAATTGGTCTCGATTTTTCAAACGTTAACGGTATCACTGCTTACCGATGACTATCCGGGCCCAAATTTTTGGTTAAATTTGGGGTATCATGAAATGAAATCGCACAGCGCATGGTGTTTGAGGCTACGCCCCAGGGGCCCCCAAAGGGGGGAACTTTTTGGGACTTTTCTTAGGTATTAAAAAAATGTCTTATTTTATATTATGACATTAGTAACAGTACTTAACCTTTTTGACTCTATTTCCGGGATGGCTTGGACCATAAACAACCGAATTTTTTGTGAAACTTGGCCTGGGGTTGTAAAAATTATATATTTATGGAAAAACAAATTTTCCCGGGAAAATAGTAAGAAACTTTTGAAAAAATTTGTCCCTTCGAAAGTTTTTTGGGGCGGGCGGGCCCCTTTAAAAATAAAACCCAACCACACTTTTTAAAACCTCTAAAAATGTGCCTAAGCATTTAGTGTCACTCAATAAAAAAAATTTTCGATCAAAAAGGAATAAAAGCCAAAATCCCTTTTTAAAAAACAAAAAGAACGGGCCCCAATGGGATAGGTATCTTTTCTTTTTCACCGTGTTTGGTTTCTTTATAAAAAATTTCTCTAAAAACCCTTTTTGAAATTTTTTAAGATGCCTTTAAATTAAAGATGGTCGTCTATCATGGGTTTTAAAAAACGTGGGGGAAGAATTTGGAAAAAATTGAAGGGCCGATCTGCCCTTCATGGGCCCTATGGGTTGTTTGTTCCCAGAAAATGCAACAAAAGTTTCAAATTATTTTAAAGGGACATTTTTAAAAAATTTTATCAATCTACAAACATCAAACCTGAAGACCCAAAATAAAAAAATTATTTTGAAAATCATACCGTACGTTAAACCAGAAAAAAAATTTGAAAGTTCTTTGCAAAAAGTAATAAAAGTGTCGGGAAAGGGGAAAATACTTGGACATGGGCCCACACCTTTCTTAGCCCGAATGATTAAAATCTTACGATTTCTCAGCCTTTAGAAAGTAAAAAAAGGGTGCTCCAAATTTTTTCCTAAAACCTTGGTCTACTTGATATTTGATCCGTCAATCATTTGGGCCCTTTCATACCCCTAATTTTCCGGTAAAACGAAAATAGTGAAATTTGGTTTAAAAACACCCAAAGTTTGTGCCAAATCCCTCTCAAATTATTTTCAAAATCAAAAAAGTGCCAAACGAGATTAAGGAGGAGTTTTAAAGTGTGCGATTCCCCTTCTTCGTAAAGAAAAATGACGATGAAAAAAAATTTTTTGTGGCAATGGTTGGGGGTTGCATAAGAATTAATCAATGTTTGGTTTTAATAAAAAAATACTTTTGGACAAAATTTTTTTTTACTTTTTTAAAAACTCCTTAAACTTGAAGGTAAAACTAAAAACCAATTTTTTAATTTCAAAATGGAATTTTTTTTCTTTTGTGAACGTTTTAATGCATGATTTTTAAAAACGACATGATCTAAAGGGTTGAAAAATTCAAAGGGAAGTTTGATAAAAAAACCTACTTTTGTGGGGAGGGATGGGAAAATTTGATAAAAAATTACTTTTAAAAAACCCAAACCCCCTAAGCATCAACGGGAAATTACCACTTCAAATTCTTTTTTTTTAGAAGATAAATTTAAAATGTCAGCCCGGGTTTTTTTAAAACGGGCAAAAGTAGCGTTTTTTTAAAATCTTATTGTTTTGACTTTTGAATATCTTGGAAAGTCTTGTATAATTAAAAGAAAAGGTTTTTATTGAGATCTTTTTTTAGCCATCTGGGTTATGGGGTTATAAGATAAGAAAAACATTTTAAATTTTTTTGAGGTATTTAATGTGCGTTTTCCCAGAACTCACTGTTTATTAATAAACAAAAATGTTTCTAACGACAAGAAACTTTTTCCGGAAAAAGGTATCGACTTTGGGAAACCGAAAAAGCTTTTTCCCCTCGAAAGGAAGTTTGACTAAAGTTTTTTTTTATCGCTAAAATAAAAATCCATCAAACCTAGGTGGGTTAAAAACCCCACGAACATCGGGGTTCGGGGCGAGCACTTTACCCCAAGACCACCAAAGTGGGGACCACATAATAAAAGAAAAAAACCCAAATTAGTTAAAATTAGTAATGCCCCCTATATTTTAAATTTAATAAATTAGTAAACATTTCTTGATTACAATCTAAATTTCAAATAAACGAAATCAAACGTGATGAGGGGGGGGAATTTCGGGAGAGGTATTTCTCCCTAAAAGCCCCGCAAAATTTTTCCCCCAAACTTTTGTGTTGTTTTTTAAAGAGAAACAGTGATAGGATAAAAACAAAAACATAAACAAACAAAAAAACAAAGCCTTTTTTTAAATTTGGGGATACACCCCCCTGGGGCCCAGGGGTTTGGGGCGTTAGACAAAGGGAAGTGGGTTGCCCCCCAAGGGAATTTTAAAGTTTGTATCTCAAAAGGGTTTTGCATCGGAATGGGGGGCATCAAAGAATTTTAAAAACGTCCTTTTCCCCAAAACGTTGTAAACCCAACATAGGTGAAATACTTTTTTTAAACAAAAAAGGGTTGTAAACCCCATGCTTTATGCAGGGGAAATATGAGGCCCTTTGGTTTGGGCTGTGCAAGGGTTAGAAAATAGAGATAAAAATTTTTGTGCAAGTCATAACTTTGTAACACCCAAAGGGTGTGGGGTAGCAGCGTAGCCAGTCTCTTTTGACAACTTACTAAGTGCTCCCCTTTTTTTGGGAAAATTATTCGGGGCTAATTTTTTGCATTGTTTTTTTAAAAATTTTTCGGGGTTTTGCAAATGGTTTCTAATGAAAGTAATTTTCAATTACCTACTCCCTTCGTACATTATTAAATTCCCAGAAAAGATAGCTGTTTTTTGGGAAAATTTTGATTCCCTCCCTAGAACCAGAAGAAGGGACACTTGTTTTTAAATTTAATTTTAAACCCCAATTCAGAAAAAATTTTTTCCCCAAATTTTAAAATTGGGGCCGAGGGTTTAAAAGAAAAGGGAAATTATATTTTTTTAAAAAAAATTTTTTTAAATTTTTCTTAAAAAAATTTAATTTTCACCTTTGTTATTTTATGGTGGGTAAAAATTCTTTTTTGCATTTTTTTTTGGAAAGTTTCATCCCCATATTTTATCGAAATTTTTAAAAAAATTAAATTTTTTGAATAAAAAAAAATTATAACTTATTTTTTATGTGGTTTTTGAAACATTTCTCTTCAACTTATCTTTAAAATTTGAATAATAAATTTTCTCTATAAAGACGGCTTTCAAACAACTGAAAAATATACAACTTTTTTTGTTTTGAAACTTTTTTCACTTACAAATTTTTGGGAAACTAAAGTGAATTTAGACTTTAAAAAACCAAAAGAGTGCAGAAATTTTTTAAAAAACTTTAATTTTAAATTTTCCCTTATCTTCCTTTTAAATTTTTTAAAAAATTTTTCTTGGCTTTAATGCTATTGGTTTAGTAAGTTTAAAGTTTTTTCTTCCTCCTGAAAATTTTAAAAATTTTGGCATTTAGGGGCTACAATTTTTCGAAAACGCAAGCCCCCTTTTTACTTAGGATGTATTTAGGTTTTTTTTTCAAAATTTCCCCCAAAAAAGGGGTGGGGGTTTACAACCTTGACCATTTTTACCATTTTTTTTTTTTTAGCTTAGCGCCCACTTTGAAATTTAAATTGGTTAGTTTAGGGGTACCCCTTTTATTCACCGCTAAATTTAAAAAAAATATTCATCCCTGAAAAAAACGATAAGCCCTTTAAAAATTTCTTTTTACTTTCTACATTCATTTTTTAACTTTTTAAATAAAAAATTTTTATAATAATTTAAAAGTACTTTTTATAGTTTTTTGATAAGTTTATTAAATACTTTCAAAGTGAAAATATAATCCCCGGGGGAAATAAAAATTCAAACAAAAAATCAAATCCCCCCCCTTTTTAAAATTGTTTTAACAAAAAGCAACTAAAAGGACAAATAAATGTTTTTAATTCCCTTTGTAAAAATTTTCCCAAAATTTGTTAAAAGGGTTCTGATCAATGGCCGCTTGTTGAAGATGGAGAAAAATTAACGTTTGAAAAAAAAAATCACAAAAAAAACGGGCCTTTTTTTTCAAACGTATAATCCTTATAAAATAAAACACCTTTTAAAAAAATTTTTAAAAATGTTATAAAAAATGAGAAATTTTAAGGTGTTTTGCCAAAATTATAGAACATATATATTAAAAAAAATTTTTGGGGGGCCTTTTTTTAAAATTTTTTTGTTGCTTTTTAAATTACAAAAACAAAAGTTTAAATGCTAAAAATTTTAAAACAAAAAAACCTTTACCCCCCCTTTATCCCCTGATATTTTCCCGCTCCCTTGAAAATCAAAAGCGCCCCTTTTGGTAAACACAATTTAAACCAAGGTGGATCGCGGGGCCCCAAACGGGCCCGGGGGACTACCCATATGACGGCCCTTAACATAATTAAAAATACCACTGAAGCTTTTTTCAGTGTTACTGAAGGGGGTAGGTAAAGTACTCATATTTATAATATTAAAAAATTTTTATACCGGGGTTCTTTTCGGGCAACATTCCCAAAGAAAACGTCATTTCACCCAAATTTTTTTAAAAAACATCTTTACCTTCTACTGACATGACAAATTCTTCTAGATTGTAAGTTTTAAAATTTTTGAAATTTCTATTTTGTTTAAGTTTGTAAAATGTTTCTCTACCCGCAACTTGTGTAGATTAAAAAGATAGTAACAGTCAGTTTTCATACCCAAGGGCCCTTTTAAAAAAGGGGAAATTTTTGGTGAAAAGGGTTTTGGGAAATTTGGGTTAAAAACTTATGGGATATGTTTATTAGGCCCAAGGGGACCCCAAAAATAGGTTTTTAACCCCAACGTGGAAGGCGTAGCTACCACTATGGGGGGCCATTCAAAATGGCGACCAGAGTGGAATTTTCAAAGATTAATATTTTGGGAAAGGGGCTTGATCATTTTTTTTTTTCAAAAACAGATATTTTTTATCTCTTCTTTTTGTAAAAGAAATTTTTTTTTACTATCTCTTTTTGTTTTTTGCAAACAATTTGGGAAAAAATTTTTTTTTGGGATATTTTAAACTTTGTAATTTTCACTCTTGGGTGCCATTTTTAATGGCCCCCAAAATTGGGTTTAGCCCCGCCCCCAGATGGCTGGCTAACCCCTATTTTTTTTTTAGGGGCCCCCAAAAATCATATCCTAGGAAATTTAGCAATTCCCCCCTTTTTACAAAAAAATACTGGGACAAGCAAATTCTTTTCAAATTTTTTTCTTTTTGGGTTCGTAAAAGTTTTTTAAAAAAACCCCAAGAAAAAACCGGGGGACGGGGACACATTTTTCCTCCATCGCATATCTTCAAAAAAAAGAAGTTTTTTTTTTGAAATTCCCCAATACCCCACAGGAACTTTTTATTTGGGAAAAAAAAATTTAAAAGGATACCCTTTTTTTGTTTTAAAAGGGAAATTGGGGGGCATTTCAAAAAAAACCCGCCCCTTTAGAATTTATCCCGGGTGTTTTCCCTTTCCCCCCCTGCTCTTTCTACCAAAAAAAAAGAAAATTTAAAAGTAGGCCATTTCAACAACACCTATTTTAGTAAAGTAAATTTTGTTTAATTTTTTTAATTAATAGTTTTTTTAAGGCATTTTTTTAAAAGTTTTTTTTTTTCCCCCGGGGTTTTAGCCTCCAACACGGAGGGTTTCCATAAAGAAAACGTTATTTTATAAAACCCCAAATTTAAAAAAAAAAAAAACCTTTTTTTCCAATTTCTTTTTATACTAGAAAGTTTTCTTCAGCCATTCCCCGAAAATTTCTTCGGGAATTTAAAAAAAAATAAACAAATTTAGGGAAAATTTTAAATTTTAAAACTAAAATTACGTTAATAAGCCCCCAAAACCCCTTAACGGGGGGGGAAATGGGGTGACTAGTTTTTGTCGGGGGTGGTTGGGGGGGGAGGCCAGGGTAGGGGAAAATTCCAAACGGGGGTTTGATTTGGGATGTGGGTTTGGGCCTAATAACTTTAAAATATAACCAAAATTTTGATTTATTAATGGCCTTTTCTGTTTTGGGCAAAAAAATTTCCACTTTTTAAAATGGGGGGGGGGGTTTTTTTTAAAAAAAGCCCCCTTTGGGGAATTAAAATAAAAAATTGAAGAAAAATTTTTCCCCAAATTCCCTCATTTACAAATTAAACCTTTACTAAAAGCCCCGTTCGGGGTAAAAAACGGGCCCCAAACCCCTTTCTAAAATAAAATTTGTTTCCCAGGGGCCCAATCGTGGAGGTTTTTTAAAAAATTTAAATCAAAAATTTTCCCCCCGGGGTTTTTAGGGCTGTCGTACTTCATTGCTTTATAATATAACTTTGCGGGGACAGAAAACTTTCCAAAATCCCCCCGGGGGGTCAAAGTATTCCCAATTTTAAAAATTTAAGCCCATTTTTTTTCTTTAAATTTAAATTGATAAGGGGTTTTCGACCATACCCCCGGAATAACCCAGCCCCCCTTAATCAGTAGGCCCGACACCCCTAAACGATTAGATAAGGGTTTTCGGACACGCCCATTTTCTAATTACTCTAATTTTGGGTTTTGGGGTGCGTTTAAAATTGAAAGCAAGGCCTCCACCGTGGTTCGGATTTCCCCCGTTAAACTGTTTGGTCCCCCATTTTATCTCAAAACCCCCTCCTTCCCTTAAAACCCTTAGCGTAAGTTTTAGTATACCCCGAACGGGTGTAAAAACCGGGGGCAAAAATAATAATTTAAAAATAATAATAAAATAAAAAATAAAAATCATAATTTAAAGAACCCGCTTTTTTGTGGGGAAAGTGTGGAAAAAGTTTAGAAAAAAACTTCCCCCAAATACACCCCCAAACCCGAATCGAATCCATTCCCCTCCATCATTTTAGCAGCCCTCATTACAAGTGTATGCCCTTTGGGCCCTCGGCCACCCAAGGGGTTTATCCTATTGGGGTTTGGGGAAGTTGTTTTTTTTTGCGTTCCCGTTGGTTTTAAACCCGTCCGGGGTTTTTTCATACTCGTATTTACATCAAAAGGGGAGGAAGGGGACAGCAATAATAAAATAAATTAAATCTCCTTTCCCTTTCAAACAAAAAAACTGTGCAGGCCAGCACCGGAAAAAAACAGAAGAAAACTAAAAACAATTGAATAAAAAGGAAAAAAATAAAAAAATAAAAAAACTCACTGGTCTAGTAGTGGGGGACTCTTTATTACAGACCCAAAGACCCAGGTTCGATCTAGGTGCTTCCCAAATGTTTTTTATGAATCAAAAGGGGCCAGAAACGGAGTCCCAAAATCCCTCGTGAGGACAAATGGGAGCTAAATTTAATAAATAAAACAACGGCTTTGCCCTTTTTAAACCCGAGATTAACGGGTGGGCGCCCCGTTATTGCTGAAACCCAAAAGACACCACTGTCCGCAAATTTTTGGCAATATCATCGCTTAAAAGTTTGGGGATGCCCCGGTCAAATTTTTTATAGATACCCTATTTAAAATTTAAAATTTGGGAAATTGAACACTAAGTTGATACATTTAAGTATTTTTTATTGAAATAAAAAACAATTTTAAACGTATTTTTTTTAAAGAATTTAAAAAAAAAATAGTAAAAGGGTTTTTTTTAAATTTCGCCCCCGTATGGCCCCCTTAAATTTTGTGGTTTAAATTTTAAAATTTAAACAAATCTAAGTTTTTCGGCACGGATACAACCCCAAACAGTGGGCACCCAAACTGTAAGAGTTTTTGTGAACCAAATTAATATTTTTAAACCCCCTTAGAAGGCCCCATGGTCTTAGGCGTCCCTCTTGATTTTATTATACGCCCATGCCCGGGGATCGGGGCTAGAGTTTTCGATCTCCCCTAAAAAAATTTTTCTCACTTTCCCCATGCCAAAAGTGAGTACAATTTCTTTAAATTTAATCTTCCCCATCCCTAAACATTTTAAAGTTTAAATTTGTTTCAAGTGTTTTTCGGCCCCAAAATTTGGGAGTAATACGTTGTGATAAAAATTTAAAATATAAAAATAATAAAAGGTGTTGAAAATATTATTAAAGGGAAATTTTCCCAAAAATTTTCGTGGAGGCGGGTGGAGAACGTTTGAAAAAAAAACCCCAGCTAGGATTCGATTTTTCCCGCCTCTCCGTCACTAGAAAACAAAATAAGTCGAGGGTGAGGGCCTTTTTTCCCCCGTTCCACTAACTTGTAATAATTCCTATCTGTAATGGGTAATCTTTGTCCCCGTGATTCAAAAAAAAAACCAAAAAATAAAATAAAAATTTCAGTTTATTAGTCATGTGTAATTTTTGCTACTGGGTCACTTTAAACCTGTCAGGTTGGACAACCCAAAAAAAAATTAGGGGGGCCGGGGCAGCTTTCGCGAGTTAAATGGGACACCGCTTCTCTGGGCCCGGCCAACTCTAGTTCAATTTTTTTGGGGCGTTTTTATCATGTTCGAGGGAAAAACCCCCCCTTTTCCCCCTACTCCTTAGAAAGTTAATCCTTTTCATATATAATTTCAGGCCCCCTCGTACTAATTTTTGTATTAAAAATTTTAACAACTCATTGCATGATCATTTAGGAGAAATCAGCCAAAGTAATTTAAAAACAGGGCCCCAAAATTGTTGTTCTCGGTCTCAAACCCCCCCCCGCAGTAAAACATGTAATACTGAAAAAAAAATATTTTTGTTGTTAGAAAACTTGTATTTTTTGATCTTCTTTTATAGAGGGAAAATTTTCAATGTTTTTAAGGTAGTGGGATACTCTTTTCCTGACTTGTTTTTTTTTAAAAAGAGTTTTAGTAATTTTTGACCCCACTTGGGTTTTTGTTTAACATGACCGGGCTGACGTTTTCATTTTTGGGGGGAAGGGCTTTATGCCCTTTTCCAATGTGACCATGCCTTTTAAAGGTTTAAAATATTTTAAAAAAAAAAAGGGAAAATTTGGGTTTTTCCATGGCTTATACATGAATCTAATTTGTTCTTGGGTTTTTTACAATCTTTAGTTTGGATTGGTTTGGGGCACTGTGTGTGGTACAACCCGTGGGTATGTTCTATCCTGGGGGGTGGCCCGTGTTTTTATGTTAATATTTGTCCCGGGTCACCCTTTAAAGGGGCCCCCTTTTTTTTAATGTTTTGAAGTTTTCCTTGTAGTGGTCTGTTTCCCGGGCAATTGTCGGTGTTAAATATACCCATTGGATAATCGGGCAGTTCTAATTAAAATAGGCCAAACCCTGTTTTCCCGAAAGGCCCCAGATTTCCCGATATCACTCTTTTTTCCATTTATAAACTAATAGTTTTTCCCCTGTTGTAACAGTTTTTTTGTTTCATATTTTCTCCTTTGGAGTTTAAAAAAAAAACCCTTAGCCGAAAAAAGCCCGCAAATTTCTGTAACCCATGAATACGGGTCTTTTGTTTTAAAAATTGGTTTAAACATCTTTTTTTGACCAGCTTATAAATTTTTGGGTAAAAGAAGTAAAGGTGGAGTTTGTATTTTCTATTGTTGCTTACCCCCAAACTTAAGGGTTTAAACCTTTTTTTATTTGTTTTTGCTTTTTGGTTTTCTGGGTTTTTTACACCTTTTTGTTTTAGAAAAAATGCACAAAGTCCTTCTTTAAAAAGTCACCCCGATATTCAATCCTCAACTTAAGCATTGTTGGGCTTGGTTAAATGTCAAAATTTTAAAGGGGCCCCCTTCACCAAAAAAAAAAAACCCAAACCCTGCCCAATTTTTTAAAAATATTTTTTTTGTTTCATTTTTTACGCCTTAATTTTGGGAAAGAAAAGTGTGGAATGCCCCCATGTCTGGAATTTGTGACTTATTTTTTTGTTTTGATATCAATAAAAAATTATTTTTTAACTTGTGTTTATTTCTTTTTGGGTTAGCAATGTACGATACCCCAACCCTTTCTTAACTTTTTTGTTTTATCCCCTCTTTATTAACATTGGGCCCGGGTTGGGTTTCACATAAGTTTCGAACTCTACAAAAATTATACAGGTAACCTGTGTGTTAGGGGTTTAAGGGGTTGGGCTTCTAGCTGGGGGGCCGGGGTTCAACCTCCCGGGCCCCGGCACAGATTTTTTTTTGATTTCCCCAAAACCCCTTTCCCTTTACCCTTTACTAGTTTTTTTTGTGAATGTAGGAATGCCAGGCCCCCACCGTGGTTCGGGGGTTCCCCCGTTTTAAAATGTAGGGCCCTTCAATTTTCCCTTCATAAAACACCCCCCCATTACACATTAGCGTAAGAGCGTATAACCCGGGAAAGGGAAATAAGACGCGGTGCTAATAATAATAATTAAAAATAAAAATTTCAAAAATTACTCTGATAATGAAATTTAAGTTTTTAAATAAAATTTGTGTTTCCACCCCCAAAGGGGACCGCCAAAAAAACCACCATGTTAATCTGGGTAAGGCCCCCCCCCCTTATGGGCCCCTTTTAACATGTAGTAATTTAAAACCTTTAGAGTTTTTGCCAGACGTAAAGTAGGGTGTCAATCATCCCGCCAATCGTTTTTAACAAACCCCCCCCTCCAGATTTTCACCCTTCACACCTGACTGCCTCCTCCAACCTCCCCCCTCCTCGCTACAATCAGATATCACCTCACTGCCAAACCCCCCGTTTCCTTGGCCCCTTTATTTCCCTTTTTTTTTTTCTCACTTCAACCAGACTAACCCCCCTGCTCTCAACCCCATCACTTTACCCCGAGGACTTTTATCAAATTTGCCGCCGGCGACACCTTATTTTTTTTTCCTTTTTGATGAAAAATGGGGAAAAAAATTGGGAAATTTAAATTAAACATGCCCATTATACTTTAGGCTTTTTAAAACAAACTTATATTTTTTTTAAACAAAAGGGGAAAATCCCAGAGACATCCCTTGATAAAACCTTCGTTTGTTGTGATTCAACAATTTTTAAAAATACTACAGACTCATGTTGTCGTTTTCCTAAGGTTTTTAAAAAAAAAAAAGAGAAAAATCCCCGGCGACGTTGGGGAATTGCACCCCAATAATTTCAAAACGTTTTTGGGGAAAAGCAGTCAGTCCATTCCCTAAAAAAAAAGTTTAAAATAACCCCCCTTTTGGAAAAAAACTCAACAGCAAACCAATTTTAAACAAAAAATTTACTACAAAGGGTAATATAATTCTTCTTCTTTTCCCTCCTAATTTAACTTCTCGCCCCAACACCACACCCGAAATGGCAAAATTACCATCCTTTACGCACCCACACTAACCTCTCTTTTTCTCGTCTTCATGATGTTAAGGTTTTCCTTTCCCGGGAAACGCTGGTATAATTCAACCACCTAAACCCCTTAACCCAAGGTCCAGCCGATTTAACAACCAAAAAATTAAAACCCATAAAATTTTGAAAATTTCCCCCCTTCAACCCCCGCACCACCCTCCCCCTCAACCTTCCACCACCCTTTCCCCCCGCCCCCCTATTAACCCCACCACAAAAACAAAAACCCCAAAAAGGTGAATTAATTTATATACACCCTTTCACCCCACATCCTTACAAGAAATTTTATCTCGCAACTATTTTTCCCTTTTCCCTAGGAAAGATATTGTAGGCAATAAATGACGTTTTCAAATAGTCATAACCAGACGTCTTAAAAATTTTAACGTTTTAAAACCCCTTTCCCTTTAACCTCAATTTAAAGGGCATACATCCAACGAGTTTTATTTATAATAGCCCGCGATTTCCGATTGCACAAGTTCCCAAAAAATATTAATTTTTAAAAATATTTCAAACTTCAAAGAAGGGGCCCCTTTTAAACTTCCATAAACCTATAAAAATTATATCTTTGAGGGGGGAAGTCAAGTATTTCACATTTTAAATAATGCTGCGACGGATTTTCCCAAAATTCCAAAAACCCTTTTTAAATTTTTGATTTTTACTCGTTAAAGGGTGTAATCTTTAAAAATTTGATTATGAAAACCTAACCCTTTTTGGGGAAGAAAGGACTAACGCCAAGTGTTTAAAAAAAAATTAAATTTTTTTTTCCAAAAGTAAAAACCTATTTTATAAAGGGTAGGGAAAAACACAGGGTGGACAAGTTCCCCTTAAACCTTGTCATGGTACTGGGGGGACGAAAAATAGGGAAAAAAGGACTCTGCAAACCCTAATAACTTTTAAAAGGAGAAACCCCACAAATCCTAAGTCATAATGGTTTACAATTCCTTTGTAATAACAATTGTAGAACCATTTTTTGTAGTAAAAGTTTTGAATGTTTTAAAAAGACTCAACAGCCCCTGAAAATAAAATTTAATTTCCCTTTGTTTCACTAAAAACTATAAAAAAAAGTGTAGAAAAAAAACAGATAAAAGGCTCTTAAAAAAGCCAAAACCTTTTTGAATATTTTAGAGTTAAAATTTTTTCCATCCCGGGGTAAATAATTTAAGTAGAGTTTTCCCCAAATCACAATATTTCACAAATACCGTTGGCCCCCAGCAACATGAGTGAGTAAGTTTCCCTTTAAAAAAATTGATTAAGACAATAAATAGCAGGGTTTAAAGCCTGCCAAAAAAATTAACAAAGTTAAAAACAAGCTTTTTAAAAAAAAGGGGAAAGATGTAAAAAAGTAGACTAATTTTTTCGGGAAGGGGACTTTTTAAAATCCAAACGGATTTTTCTCGCCTTTTAGCAAGACCACCCCCCCATCCTCACAGACATCCCTCAACACTAACAGCAAATGAAATTTTAATAAACGTTATTCTTCAATTTGTGGGGTGAATAAAAGTACAAATCTTGTGAGGTGAAACCCCCAAATTTTTTGATCAAAATTTTGGAAAGGGGGGGCGAGAAATTTTGGGAAATCTCTTTTACCCCTTTCATCCCTTGCCTTTTAGTTAAGAGGGGGGGGTCGATCCGTGATGTTCCTATAGTGGCCCAATAGCTGATCATGGGGTTTGCTCAAAAAAGTTTTGGGGGAAAAACTTTTTTCTCTCTCCAGCTACACCAAACTTGTAAGGTGTGGATTAATTTTAATCGTCCAGTTGATCAAAACCAAAAACTCAGAGTTTGTGAGATTTGCATGTTTACTAAAATTTTAAAATTTCCCAAAGAACAGAGAACATGGGAATTGAAACATTTTTTTGATGGTTTTGTAGAAAAAATATTTTTGGGGAAAAATTTTTTAAAGAAATCTCTTAATTTTGAAAGGGTTAAAAACTTCAAAATTTGTCCTAAAAAGTATGACTAACACCAAACATTCATATACTTACCTAATGGGGGGGCTTTGTGCTCAAGAAAAAACCCCAAAACCCTTTTTTACCTGCTGTGTTTAAAATTTTTTTAACCCTCTGGGGTAAAAACTCGCGAATCTTCGTCCCTGGGCCGTCATCCGAGCGTAGCCAGATCAAAGTGTGTGCGTTGGTGCAAAAAAGGATGTTTTAAATGATAGATCCTTTTTCCAATTCGACTGAGAAAATACACAGTTTGGGGCGGGTTTAGTCGTAGACGGACCTAACTACCCCTGGGGCAAGAGATTCAGACAATACACGGCCGTTAAACCACCCTGAGAAGCCAGTAAAATTTCCCCCGGGCATCAGTGTACAAATGATTTTTTATGCATACCCTTTCGGCCCCAACCCACGAAGTAAGGTTGTGTAAAGAAAGACTGCAGTGAAGTGCCCTACACGGATAAGTGAAAAAAAAAAAAAATATAACCCGGGGCCCTCTAGACCTAAAGTGACGTCATAGTACATAAATTTTTTAAAAAAACGTTAAGTTTTTTGTGTTCCCCAAAATCTCGTTAAATTTTGCAAGAGAGTTTCAAATTTTCCTGTATTTAATTTTTGAAATTTTAAAAATTAAATGTATATTCCTTAAAGCTAGCAGTGAGTTACCTTATATGTTTTCATTTTGGTACCAAATTTGGCCCTATAGTGAATCCGTCAAGGAAAGACTGAACCTCTCAGGGTAAAGGATTGTACCTTTGCATGGTTTTTGTCCCCTATCAAAAAAAAATGTCAAACCCATTTTAAAATACTGGGGGCTTTTAGGCCACCCATAAGTGGATTATTAATTAAATAGAATGACCCCAAATTCCCAAGAGGAAAATTTATTGGGGGCCCAATTTTTTATAATTTCAAGGGGGTTTTTAAAATAACCCAAATAAAAATTTTTTTTGCATTTTATTTCAAAACACTAAAATTTAAGTAACAACGCAGAAACTTTAGGTTTTAAAGAATTTTAAAAATTTTTTAAAACCTGAATTGGGTAGCATGGTAAGGCGACACAATGCAATAAATTGGTTTTGGGTTAAACGGGGGAGGTCAGTGTTTGAAACCCCGGTTTGAGTGTACAAAAGCTTTTTTTTTTATAATTTTTCCCCCCTTCCCCTTTAAGCAAAAAGGGGGTAAAATAGGGTTTTCCAACTAGTTCTCATATTTCCCCAAATTTCGCAAAAATGCAATATTTGTAAAGGGTAGTAAAACAGTACAAATAAAAAAAAATTCAAGGAAAAATTTTTATTTTGCGGAAATTTTTAAAGGGCGGGAACCCTTGAAAAATAAAATATAAACTATTTCTTATATCAAATTTTTTCAAGAAGTCACCCCAGTATCCCAAAACGTCTCTTTTTGGTTTTGGGAAATTTAAATTTTAAGTTCATTAAAACCCTAAATTTTAAAAATTAAAAAAATATTAGCACCGCGTCTTTTTCTACCCGTTTTGGGTTATCCATTAAGTACTAATTACACTAAAGGATTAGGAATTGGGGAAAAGGGTTTTAAATTTGAGGAAATGAACCCGCATTTGCGTGGAGGGAGAGTGGGAAAAAACCCTTTAGGAAAAAACCCCCCCCAGGTTTTACCCTACCGAAATTCGAACCCCGGGTCTTCCTCCTCAGCAGTCCGAGCTCAAACAACGCCGTTAGTCATCTACGCCCCCGAGGGGGGGTCATAAAATTTAAAAATTTTAAAAAAAAAAATGAAATACTAGTTTTTTTCAAACTGTTTCACGCAAACTGTCGGGCCCTTTTAAGATAATAGGAAAAAGATGGCAAGCAAAAGATCTAACTTTTTCCCCAAACCCAAAAATTTTTTTTTTAACAGGGTTACAAACCCGATTGGTGGTCCATGGTCTAAGGGGCCACCTCCCCAATAAACAAAACTGCCGAGACGGGGAATTGAAATCGAAAATTTCCCGGGTTTAGTGTATGAGGTTTTTTCCTCAAGTGTTTTCCCCCTTTTTCCCCCAAAAAAAGCGGATACACTTAATCTAAATTTTAAACTTTTCAGGGGCTAGCACATTACCGTAACAGTTAAAGGGCCCATATAAGCGTAACCGGAAAAAAGTTTTAAAAACGCCTTTCATAAAAGTAAAAATTTTAAGGGTATTTGAGGTTTGTTTTATTGGTTTTTTAAAACCTTAAAAATTTTTGGGGGGTATTACCCCTTTAATTTGGTGACACCCCCCGGTAAAACTTTTTCTTTCTTCCCTTTTAGAATGAGCAAGTAATTATTTTTAATGCGGGAGATTTAAAAGACCCAAATCATTAACTACAGAAGTTAAAACAACATTTTTTAGTATATGTTTAAAAAACCCTTTGAATAAAAAACCCTTTTAAAAACATCCCGTATCTTGAATGCAATAATTTAATTAATGTGGCTTTTAAAATTTATTCCCTTTGGGTTTAATTCAGTTTTTTAAAAAACCCCCCTTTTAAAACTTGCAAAAGTAAAGTTTTTAATTTTATTAAAAATTTATTAAAAGTTTAAAAATTTAAAATTAAATTTGTTTTAACCCATTTATTTTAAAAACCCCCAAAATTAAAATTTTTTTAACATATTATAGTGGCTTTTATACTACATGGTTTGGAAAAAAAGCCCTTTTTAAATTTAAAATTTTGCCCATTGGGAGATCTTTGGTTTTTAATTATTTTCCCCTTAAAAAAGAAAAAACTGATAAAAATGGACATGTTTTTATCACGCTTTTTAAATTAACTTTGATTTCCTTTTTCGACGGAAAATATATTTAAAAAACAAAAGTAATTTGAAACAAAAACCCATCATATATAAAAATGTTTTTATTACTTATCTGAAAAAAGAAAAGGAAATTTTTGGGTTTTTTTCAATGGACGGTTAAAAAAATTAGTGTGATAAGTTTTTTTGTTTATTTATTGTCGGAAAAATGTAAGTATAAACCAAAATTTAAATTTCAAAGGGGGGTTTTGTTATTAAAAACTTTTTTTAAAACACTTAAAAAATGCAATTCAATTTTAAGAATTACTAATTTGAAAAAATGAAAAAGTATGCGGCAACCCATATGGGAAAAATTAATTCTTTATTAAACCGGCCTCATGTTGTAGAGGGGGCAGTGCATGGTTTTCGAGCCTGGGGTTTCCGGGTTCGTTTCCCCCTGGTACTGGGGGTATTTTTTTCCCCTTTAAAGGGGAATTTTCTCAACGGGTTTCCCGGGGGTTGTTAGTTAGTTTTTTTGGGAGGGTTTGCATAATATCTCTCCCCTTTATTTCATTCGATACGAAAGTGTAGACAAAACCCCTTATTTTAAACCCTTTGGGGAACTTTTCTGGCCAAAAGGCAACTAAAGTTTCGGGCAGGGCCCCCAAACCCGGATGTAAATTCCCCCCCCGCCGGGGAAAAATCTACAATAAAAAAAAAACAGGGTTTATTTTAAAAAGGGGTAAAGTACCCCTTTTATTTTTGAACCCAATTTTTAGATTCAAAACCCAAAATTTTTGGGGGCACCCCCCGGGCGCACCATTTTTCCTAACAACTAACATGAATGTTTGGTGCTTTTTAAAAAAAGACAACTATTTAGTTTTTAAGCTTTAAAATTTCATCTTCTTTATTTGGGGGTAGGTTTTTTAAAAAATTTGCAGCCCTTTGACTGAGCAAAAATTTTGTTGAGGCATTTTAAAAAAAGGGGAGGTATCCCCAAAAATTGGGTATTTAAAAACCCCAAGGGTTAAAATACCCAAGGTTTAAAAAAAATTTTTCATTTCCCGGGGGCTCAGTTCAATGATGCATTTAATTTTTCAAAAATTTAAATAAAAAAAAAATTTTTAAAATTTTGAAAATTTAAATTTAAACGACCAAACATGATAAACAAAAATTTTCCCTTTTAAATTTTTTAAATAAACTAATTTTTTACGTTTGATAAAAATTTTTTAATTTGCTTCCCATGGGAAATAAATTTTACTGAAAGGCTCAAAAAAATTTCTTTTTTGGTAGTCTGTACAGAAAATTTAAAAAAATTTTTAACTGTAACCGGGGTTTTTTAATTGCCCTTTTATTTTTTTTTAAACAAAAAAAATTGGGTTAGGATAAAAATTTTTTCCCCTTTTAGGAAAACTATTTTAAATAAAAACCATATTAAATTTTTTAAATGTACAACGCTGTTTTATGCCCAATGGGTGAAATAAAATTTTTTTTTTCCACCCCTTTTATCCCCCCCATTTCCCGGGGTTTTAAAACCCTTTTTTTAAACAATTTCGTCTTTCACGTCCGTGAAGTTGGGCCCCCCCCTTTTATGGGGTAGGGGCGGGGCGTTAAATATTTAAAGGAAGCTTACCCGCATTTTATGAAATGAAATGGTTTTAAAAAATTTTTAAAACCCACCTCCAGAACACTAATTGGAATTTGAATCCCGGGGTCTCTGTTACCGGGAAAACAGATCAAACGAAGCAAACCCCCATAATCCGTGGGGACCCCCACTGAGAGTTATGTTGGGTTTTTTTAAAAATTTAAGCAAGGTTTTAAGAACGTTTTTAAACCCGTTTCCCCCCCTTTAAAGGTCATGTCCTGAATAACTAAATATTTTTTAAAAATGTTTTTAAAAAAGTATTTGCTTAAAAAAATATAAACGAAAATACGTAGAATTACGGTAAAAAAAAACACACAAATGAGCGGTTTTGGGAAAAAAACACATTGTAATTGGGTCCAACTTTTTAATTCTTTTCCTTGCTTACCACATTTTTGAGCTTTTTTTTTTTTTAATCATACATTTTAAAATTTAAAAGTTTTTCTCAATTTTTTGAACTTGACAAAGTTTTTAAAACTTAGTTTAAATATTTTGGGAAATTTTTTTATAATTTATTTTACTTTTTTTTTGCTTTTAGTTCTTAAAAATATTTAATTTTTTTCTTTTAATATTTGCATACCAAATTTTTTTTTAAAATGGAAAATTTTTTTTAAAATAACTTCAAACCCAAAAGCAAAACCTTTGCTAGGTGTTTTTTAACTGTTTATATTTTTAATTTTTTAAAAATTATTTTATAGATAAAAATGTTTAACACGGGTTTTTTAATTTTTTTCAATTAAAAAAATTTTTTTTTCCCTACAATTTTAAAAAACAAAAACATTAAATTTTTTTGTTATGTGATTTTAAACCTTATTTTTTGGGGACTTTGTGCCCTTTTTTGAAAAACATGACTAAATTAAAAAATAGCAAATGGGGGTAAAGGTTTTCATAAAAAAAGGTTACATGGAATGTACCAAACCAACCTTGCTTTAAAGGGAAACAAACCCACAGGTTACGGGGGAAAGGCATGAGTTTCGAATGGAAGAAACAAGAACCGCCAAAAACCGGTTTGTGCTGGCAAACCAAAAAGGGGAAAAAAAAAGTGGGAAAAAACCCAGGCAAAAGATGGGGAATATCATTAGGGAAAATCCCGAAAAGGTTGTAATGAGGGGAAAATGGATAGGGAATAATCCGTTTGTGACAGGGTGTAAAGAGGTGGGGGGCGGGTTTGAACTAACTCAAGATAGGGGGAGTGGCGAAATTTTCCCTTTTAAAGGGGGGCAATTAACTTTTGATTTGCAATACTGAAAGGGATGGAGTGAGTAAGTTATTAAATAAACATGATCTAATTTTTGTTTTTATAAAAAAGGTCGATTTTTTGCAATCTCTACATAAAAAAAAATTTTTTTTTTTTTTTTATTTTTTTTTTTATTTTTTTTTTTAAATTTTTAATAAATTTAAATTTTATTCAAAAAATTTTTTTTAATATTTTTATTTTGAATTTAAGTCAAAAGTAGGACTTATTTTTTAAAAAAAAATAAATTTTTTTACCATATTTTTAAAATTTTTTGCTCATAAACAATCGAGGCCATATGTATGCCAATAATATATTTCTAAAAATCAAGCAATTTCCTTTTTATAAAGCTCCTTGTCTTACTACCCGTTTGAGCTATACTCTTATGTGCTAATTTCACTTAATGTCTTAGGGATGAGGAAGGCTGAATTTGAAGAAAATGTACTCTAGATTGCGTGGAGAGAGAGAGAGAGAGAGAGAGAGAGAGCGAGGGAAACCATTTTAATAAAATCACCCTCAGTACACCCGACCGGGATCGATCCACGATATTCCCGATATTGGCAGTCTAGTCTATTGCTAGACCATGCCTTGCCTTAGACCATGCGGTCACCGAAGCGGGTTGTAACTTATGTTATTTGTTTTAGGACGGGCTATGGAGCTGAAGAACCCATCTAAATTCTGGCACAGCTCCCTCCGAATACTCTTTACCGCCATACAAGACTATATCCCGGAAGTAAACGTTTACTACTCCAAATGCCTCAAATTAGTTGAAAGCCTCGCGGCTAGACATGAATGGGTGAATAACTCGATGCTCTGGCTACATATATGCTCTCAACACGAGAGGAACTGTCCAGACAATTACATCGAAATGGATGTCGAAAGTCTTAGAACATTACAGGAAACAGAAAGGCACCGACGAATGGCAGACGGCCATTTTTCAAGATGAAGCTTCCTCATTCTTCCTTCTTAACACGTTAAGATCTTTTCTGAATATGCATAAACTAGAAGCAGATAATCATGCGAGTTCTCTTAGTAATGTAGAACACGGCTGGGCCTCCTTGTATAGCAGTATTCCTTTCGCAGTATACTTGGAGGAGTCTATTTACAAAATCAGTCTGAAAGATGCCGATTATGTCGAGCCGTTTTAAGAAGTTTGGCCAAATACAGATACTCGCCAAACCAAAGACTTGCGAACGATGCCGAGACGGTTGCCAAGTATATCAATCCAAGTATAAACGCAAGCTTTATAAATAAAATGGTCGACACGTCCGGAAGTGACTACATCCTTAGGAAGATCTATCCTTTCATAGTTGACTTCCTCATCACGTACGATCTGTCGAGGATAACTAAATCAGAATGTGCAACGAATTCCGCGTACTGTCCTCACTCTTCTGTTCGACCTCTCTGTGACGTGGCGTCATTTCCCGGATATTAACTACTACAGTAAGATAAAGCAACGCATTGACCTGAGCTACACCGACGATTTCGTGCCAGATGCGATGAAAATGATAGCGGGTACGGAAAGCGTCCCTCAACCGATTAGGGAGAACATACGATGCTTCTGCCACTATCCGTCGCAAAAAATGTTGGCGAAG
>JBCFYV010009747.1:0-43774 GCA_039000515.1 Timema cristinae | reverse complement strand
CTAATCTAAATCTTACCATCGCTGGCAAAACAGTCTAACATGATATTGATGCTTTCGACTATGCGATCACCGATGCTGGTCATTCTAAATAAAAGTGATGGACCATGCATGACCCAGCCCACACGGGTGGGAAATATATGCATAGGGTATTTTAGTTCCTGTCTGGTTTTCCGGTGACGAGAAGGTCAGCGTTTTAATTCCATCCCGATGTATTGAGGTGTATTTTACATTTTCATCCTTTTCCACTTCACTGCAATTCGGGTACATTTCACCATTTTTTACCTTCCTCTTCCTTATCCCTAATTGTATAAATACGTGGATAGTCCTGATGGATAGTAAAATGCAAGGCAGAAAAAAAAGAAAAAACTGTCATATAGAGCAAATTAATGGTGTTTATTGGAAGGGGGAAAGCTTTTGCCGTGAATGGCAGTGTAAGGGATTCCATTATTTGTGCAAATTACTTTCCGTTGTCGGTTCCAGGGAAAGCGTGTCGTTCGTTCTTCTCTTGTTCCTCGTCGACCGAAATACCAAGCAGTAGAGCGTTTGACATTATCTGTGCCTACTCTTCTTGTAACTTTCGTGTTGTGTGTGTGTGTGTGGTGTGTGTATATGTAGGCTTATGTGAATGTATATATTTAATGTTTAAATTTCACGGGAAGAGACTTATCTGGCAGTTAGGAAATTGAATAATATCTTTAACTTCACGCATTCATACGTCAGCTAATGTTGTCTCCTTCAGCGGTCACTTTTGAAATATATAATAAATTCCTGTAAAATAATATTAATAATATATTAAAATATTATCATTTCTTAGCATAAAAAAGTTAGTATTCTCTGAAATAATATTCCTATACAAATTTGACTGTATTTGTGTAGTGCTGACTTTCAGTCGGATTCAGATAGAAATTATTTTTTTTCAACAGTTCCAAACGTGATCATTTTCATACAATCATGCGTCGATATATTTGATAAACAGTATCAAAAAAAAAGCTAGGCTGGTGTTACAAAAGTGATCTTTACGTAGTTTAAAATATATGTTTTGGCCTACATTGTATTAATAGTTTTTAAATTAAATAATCATCCCTTAAAAAGTTAATTACAAAGTCTTAAATTAATATGAGTGTCTAATTTTTTTAATATATACGTGCCTAAGAGAGAAATACTTTAGGTTATTAATCTTTAATGTGTTAAAGACATTTTATAATATTTGTTAGTTAACTGAATATGATACAAACAATTATTCGTTTCATTTTTATTTAAGTGACTGAGAAATAATAAACCAAGTAAAATTAAAGTCTCATAAGTATTACTCCAAATAGCCTTTGGCCTACCTTTTTCATTTGAACCTTAAACTCTGTAAATGTTGGTGAATAAATTGTAAATGTCTGCATTCAGATAGTGTGGTAGACAGTCGTAACAGAATGTTTACTGCCAGTATATGTAAGAATATGAGCCGGCAGTATTACGATGGTTTATACCCCGCAGTCAACGCACAAAGCCCGCCTCCCTCTTTCTCGGTTAAACGCAAGAAAAACAAACTTATATCCTTTACAGATCAAGTCAAGAAGGAAACAAACAAAAAAGGGTATATAAAACAGGTGCTTCAAAAAGCTGATAAATATCCCAAACATACTCCTACGTGAATATTTATATCATCCTTTAATAGAACGTACGTATAGCCTATGTAATTATACAGAATGTTACTGGATTAAACAGCCAAAGTTTGGAAAGTGGTAGTTGAGCCAAAAATTATCCTTAAATGTCCTTTTAAGAATGAATAATTTTATATTCCCTTTCGAAATAAAATAAAAATAAACTTTTTTCTGTATAAAAAATTAAATAACCCTAAAATTACTATATTTATCGAATATTAAACGATCATTAAAATTACCCCTTGATTGTTCCTATATTTTGCTGAGATTAATAGAAATCATGTAATAAGCAATCTTCTAATGAGATATTTAAAAGTCATCGAAAATCCCTTTTATTATTTGATAGAAAATATGTGCAGGCAATCAATTTGAACAAAATAATTACATTAAATAATATATTATTAAATATTTTATTCAATACCTAAAGTTTAATTTTGTTTAGTTTTTTGTTGTTTCTTTGAAAAGAGCTGAAAATGAGCTAAATTCCCAAAGGACATTTTGAATTAATTTTCTGATCCCCCTTCTTCTTAGAGTCTGGCTGATTAATCCGGGAATACCCAGTCTATAAGCCCCGTTTAGCCTAAAAGCTAGCACTCGCTCATTGATGTATTACACTTTGACCCTATCTTATAAGCTACACCATAGTGAAAACACTCAAGGCAAGGTTGCAATTTTAGAGGCTAGACGATGGGTATATTCCAATTTTCATCGGAAGAGCTACAAAAGTTACAGCTCGTGTGTTCTAAAGCTGTATCTTTTGATACATTATATTAAATAATGCACCGGGGGGGTGCACAAAAAGGACGAGCAAATACAAATGATGAAAACAAGAGAAGGTTGGAGTTAATGCAATTTAATGATATAATATACAAGACCAAAGGACATATAAACATATATCACTAAATCTCAGCAAGTACTTTGTAATATATAACTTATTATGATAAGTGGAAGCGTTGCCTAAGCCTAGGCCAACTGGGGGCGAGAGGCGCCGAGATAACAACGCAGACTACAAAGCTACGTAACAAACAATACTATAAACTAGGTAAGTTGGCCGCGTAGGCAAGGTTAGTTCGTACATCAGGCAAGTTCTAGTTCTGTTATATTAGAGAGCCCTGCACAACAGCTACAACCTTTACACAGGGTAAAAACAACGTACTTGAATATACAACACATACGGAATAGTCCTGGAAGGGACGCGTCCCACTGGTTGAGCACCTGAAGGGTGACCAGTACGACCTTACTTAAATAAGAAACTAATGACTGCCGCAACCGCGCCGGAGGGGCAAAGGCGGCTCACGTCCAGTGTACTCTTAAAGAGAGTTACAAAGTTAAATCTAAGAATCAACCACGGGCCAATCATGGATAGAACATGCGACCCATTGGTTAACTACCCAACTCAAATATAGGCCATGACTTGTAAACCCAATTAGGCCTGAATCTGCGGCCTCCATATAACAAGAACTATCGCCTGCCCTGGCCAGCTACCACAATAAGGCACCTATGGTCACATAGTACGTGCCGTGGGATTAAACATCCCAACGTGAGCCTGGCCATTAAGGACCAGTCTCTAGGGCGCGAGAGGCGCGCTACACCGCAAGTGTATAAGTACCTTGCTTTCCTAATAAGGGAGTGTCTACTCTCAGCCTATCCTATATAACTAGTCATACAATGATATCATAACCGCGTCTCAGAATAGACACGTTATATTCCTCATCTCTATCTCTAATGATTAATTATACTAACTATCCTGCGAGGACATAGACTAAACCTAACAGTTGAGTTTTAAACTTGAAGTTTACTCGAGAGATCAAGCCCTTGAATTAAGTTGGCCCTGCGACTTCCTTCTGTCCAAGGGACCCATTTCCCTTGACCGCAGGTCCGATGTAGATTATGTAGATTACGTAGACCAGATGTAAACGCGTGGCCTGTTAGCGTGGTGGAGGTTTCCCAATCGTCTCCTGACGTGTTCTGCCATTCTTCAAGCAAGCAGGCGAATATATAGTTGGCAGAGCCCACGTGGTGAAATGGTTTGTAGGAAGGAAAGGGGGATCTTCCCGGAGCTTCTAGACGGTCGAGGCACGCTGGTCGTAGGCCGCCATGAAGCAGTTAGTCGGTTTGAAATCGTGGTCGAAAGCGGCGCTCTCCTCGCTTTCTTTCTGTGTTGTGTTAATAGCTGGGGCACCGAACTCTGAGGTTGACTCGGCGCAATTGGTATATAAACAGAGACATATATTATGGGCGAGGCATTTAACATTAGTTTGTTATCGTTACTTTTGATAATATGCAGGCACTAACAGAATATACGTTCTTTTTCATTCGCTACTTTTGAACGGGGCTGAAGCAGTTAAGCCCGTTACAATAACACTATTAATATAGTAAAAGATGCTTCAGTGGCCGAATGGTCTAAGGGGTCACTCATGTGTTAAGCTGGCCTGCATATGGATGGCGAGGTAGAGGTTCGAATCCCAATAGAATCTAATGAGGAGGATTTTCCTAAAAGTTTTGTCACTTTCCTTCCACGCATATACGACTAAATTATTTCTAAAATACTTCCTTCCTAATACCTAACCTATTATAGTAGTGATCCTATATCCTGAACCAGTAGTAAATATGATTTTAAAAAAATGATCATGGTTGACCACAAAAATATTTGTTTCGTTTCTATAAACAACCCGTTTTTATAATAATAGGATTGTGTTTCATATCCAAACACCACGTATTACCATCCACCCTGGGTATTAGTATATTTTCATTAGAGGAAATTTACTCGCATTTGCCTGGAGCAAGAGTGTAAAGTTGGATAATAGTTCTGACTTCTCCATCATAATAAAACTATACTAGATTATACTGACGCCTTTACCCACGTGTTCACCAGTTCAGGCTATGTATGATATAAATTGATTAAAGAATTCAATATAATTCAATAATTGATGAAACCAATAGATTATTAACAGTGAACCATAAACAAGTATAAAATGTCAGTGTGATTTAGTAAAAGTGAATAATATTAATTTTCTATATAACTTAGATAAAAAAACATTGAGTAAAAACACATTAAAATGTGAGTCAGGTCACAACACATAACATTAAAAATATAACACATTAAAAGTTAACATAAATTCATATACTGGAAAAACGTTAAACTTGGTATAATGTTGAATGAAAATATTACTAAGATTGAGTAATTATAATAAGGCTAACTGTAAGAATTGACAATTGATAATGTGATAAAAAAAATTAAGAAAATAAATTTTATTGAATTCTAAATTCTTTAGCTGAATTTCCTTGCTCCTTGTGTGGCATCCGAGAGATGGCCTTAATTGACATAAATGTGACATTTCTCGGCGTGCAACTTCGCCATCCTCAGACTAAATCAAGAAAAAACAAATAAATAATTATAGGTTAAGGTTCAAGACAATGGGCGTTGGTCATGAAGAAAGATTAAGTAAAACAGATTAGAAATTGACTCTAAAATTAAACCAATGAAACAAATGAAATATCATATTTACCAGTGTACTGCCAAGTGAGTTTCTCAGGTTGAAAACCAGAATAAAATTGATTAAAATCAAAACAGTTAAATAAAGGAAGACAATATGTAAAATTAGAAACGTCTGACAGCCAAAGATAATGACAAAAGTAAAGAAGGTACGAAGTGACTTTATGTGAGGGTAAGTTGTAGCAAGTAAAAATACCGTGGTACTGAATAGATAGATATTAATGTGATGTGGAAAGAGAAAATGAAGTTGAGAATAAGGAAAATGGAAGGTCCAACATCTTCTCGACACTGGCCCGAGCAAGTCATTATCTACTGGAAAGGTTATTTTAGTCTGGTATGTTGGGGGAGTTCTCTTAAGGTGTTGATTAAGGTTTGATTTTCGAATTGTGTTTGTTCATTAAGGACATTTTTGCTGTTGAGCAGTGTGGTTTGAATAAAAATGTTTTCAGCAGTGTTCATGGCTGTACCTTTAGAAGAGCTATAAAGTAGTTTCATACAGTTTTCCATGGGGGTGGGTTGATGACCTGAGATTTTGAGATGTTCGGAGAATTTAGATTTGTTCTTGTCGTATTTGAAATCATTGATATGTTCAGAAAACCTAGTTGAAATCTGCTCACCACTTTTGCCAACGTATACACTATTGCATTGGCAAGTGAGTTGATAGACGCCACTTTTATGAAATTGACTAGTTATATTGAGATTGGAATTGTTGATATATTTCTTGACATTGTTGTTGGTACTATAAGCTATGTTGAGTTTGTGTTTTTTGAAAATGTTGGAGATTCTGTAAATTTCATTTCCAGTGTAGTTGAACTTAATCCATTCGTTTTTATTGGTGGGTGTGCATTGGAGGGAGTAATGTGGTTGTGCGTTTTAGCTGGGCTTTTTGCTTCTGGAGGATACGGTAAACAAGAGAATGAGAGTATCCATTATTAATGGCAAGTTGTTTAATAGTATTGAGTTCAAGTTTGTAATTATTTTTACTTAAAGGTATATGGAGTAGTCTGTATATGAGGCTGTTGATAGCTGCTCTTTTGTGAGAAGAGGGGTGGTTAAGAGTCATTAGGAATGATTGTATCTGTGTGTGTGGGTTTTCTGAAAATTTTGTATTCGAAGCGGTTGTTCAAGTTTCTGGAAATGGAAATGTCAAGATAGTTTATGCTATTGTTGATTTCATGTTCAATGGTAAATTTGAGGTTGGGATGAATTGTATTAACAGTAGTTGTAGTAAGGAAGCAGATATAAATTGATTAAAGAATTCAATATAATTCAATAATTGATGAAACCAATAGATTATTAACAGTGAACCATAAACAAGTATAAAATGTCAGTGTGATTCATCATGTTTAAAAAAAAATGTATGGTATGTTTATGTAATTTAGAGTGACACCGGTATGGCTAAGTGGGCACTAACAGATGACTAGGTCAGTGTTAGGGCACACTTAGCCCTACTGGTGTCACTCTAAAGGTCAGATCAAGAGGTATTTTATTTTCAATATTTTCTTTATTTGAATCCTTTTACATTTTTTTAAACTCACGCCTTATCCTTTAGATTGGTGGTTCCCAAACTTTTTAAATGAGTTACCATCCCAATAATTTCCATAATTTGAAGTACCTCCAAGATAATTCTGAATATTTACTATTTCATTACATTACAATTGTACCCAGGGATATAATAACATATTCATTTGACTATGTGACTCCACCGTCTGTCTTGAGCTTGAATAAATGCTGCCACACCTCCAACCATTGTTTAAATCGGTTTTACTTTTGGTTGGACTTGGTTCGATTCTATTCATAAGATTTGATGAGGCACTATTTTTTTCCGACTTTAATATGCTACTTCTTGTTTGGATTCTCATGGCGTACCACCAGGAATAAGTGTACGTACCACAGTTTAGGAACCACTGATCTAGATTATGCCATTTAGATCCGTGAGCTTCAATTTTGTTTCTAAATATATCTCAAGTAATTCTTCACTTTAGATTCTTGTTTAAGCCATATATATAAATTTGGTTTTAATGTGTTTAAAAATATAGGCCTGTATTGTTTTCTTTTAAATTAAGAAACAAGTAATTTATAGAATACTATTGCTTCTATGTGGCCCTTAAGCTAAAAGACCAAATCCATTAAATTTTAAAATATCATTGTTGATAAGCTTTGTTTGTTTCGGTATGTGTCCATTTCTAATGAAAAAACGTATTATATTTGATTTACTTTTTACTTAATAAAACTAATTTTTATTTCTTGCATTAATTTAATTGTGATCCCTTGGCATAAACCAAATATAGAGAACATAAAATAATTTGAATTTTGGCTGTAGCTTTAAATTATAATATAAATTTAAAAAAATCGTTTTAGCTCTAGCATTCAGGTTTTAAAATCACGTGTCAGACACCTTAGCTCAGTTGGTAGCGTGTTTGTCTACTGAGCTAAGAGTTCTGGGCTAGATTCATGGCATGTCCAAAAACTATCATTGGTGAAATGTGGTTTTCCTCTTTCACATTGATGAATTAACGTTTGGGGCATGTTCTAGATGTAAGTTAGTTTATAAGTCGTGTGCTGATATGATCAGTCGATTCAGAAATTTCAAATCACATACCTCAAATAAGGTAAGAATTAAAAAAGTAAATTTAAATCAAGTATATTAACATAGTAAAAACATTACCTTTTAACTAAACCCTCAACTGGTACAAAATAGGTAACATAAACACATGTTACACATTTAAGGATAGTTTTAATAAACTAGTAAGACTATGTAGGTAAACGATTATTGTATTAATTCAATTCAATCTTAAGCGTATGACCCAAACTGGTAGTAAGAAGCAGTGCTAAAAAAAATCTATCATACTTGTACAATTAGAGTTGAGAATTATAAACATCAATTATCTCTAAAACTGTTATATTTTACTAATATTATGTGTATAGTGAAGATTTTATTTAAAATGTATAATGGGCGAGTCAAGGTTACCAAAGAATACGTCCAATCAACTGTATTTTCATCATTTACAGGTGGAATTATTTTTACAAAGTTTTCGAATCCTCGGCCCAAATGTTTGATCACGAGACTCTAGAAATATAAATATTTGTTCAGCCTGAAATTCCTGGAGGGATTGTTTGTTTTATGTGATAGGATACATACTGTATAATATTATGATTTTATTTTGTGTAAACCAACTTAAATAATTGCTAGCATGAACCAAATTTATATTGAACAAGTTTTTTTTACGTAATTTTTTAGGAGGAAAAAATATACCCGTATAGTTATAAATTTAAAGACTAATCATAGAATAAAAATTTATGAAAATAATCTCAATGTAGTACACGCTTCTATTGTTGATTGGGCCAGAGCACAGCTTGGCAACCTTTTTTTTGATATCAGGGTTTGTATGGGGCTAGAAAAAAAATATGGTTGGCTGGTTTGTAAAAAATGTAAACTTTAAATTTCTCATATAATAATTAGATATTAGTCTATTCTTATGAACAGAATTGTTTGTTTGCTAAATCTTTTGCGGGGCAGAAAAAAATCTGTTTGTGGGCTCTAGGTTGCTGACCGCTTGTCTAAGGCGTCACTCTTGAAATAGATTGGCCTGCAGACGACACGTGTGGATTGGGATTCTAAACTCGACCTTCGGGTGTACTGAGGGTGGTTTTTCCTAAAAGGTTTTCAACTCTCCCTCCACGAAAATATGAGTACACTTCCTCTAAAACTAAACCTTTCTCATACCTAACATATGATTAGTCCATATGTATATAGCCATACAAAAAAACAAATGTAATGATAATATTTTATCTTAAGTTTAAGCTGGTAGGAAACGAGATCTGAGTTAAAAATGTTTACATTTTTTATAAAAAGTACCTTTTTTGTTTATATTAAATAAGTTTAATAATCTTGCCATTTTTTACACAAAAACTTATTTTGTTTTTAATAAATATGATATTGATTTAGTATGGTAATACATTTAATTCAATTTCCTACATGTGTTTCATTACGTTACAATATACCCCATGTTAACCTTCACCCATAAACTCTCTATTGGGTTCATACTACCCACTCATAGACTAATAATCTTTCTGCAATGGTACTCTTCGCTATTCTAGTTCACAGTAGTTTCGATCTATATCAAGAACAATATTAAACCATATAAAACAAGACTAAACTCCCTACAATCTAGAACTGTTCATGTACTTAGCATTTGTATCCTCTGGCTGGAACAACCTCCAAGTCGAGCCTACACACATCGTGTCCTAGTTTGACGAGTGGACTGAGCGAGCTATGGTGAGCCCACAGCTAATGTTCTGACCATCCTGGTTGAAGTTAACAAAAATGTCCCGGCCAAGATTTCCCTCGAGCAGTGGACGGCGACTATCTGGTGGACGAAACGTCCTCTACTGCCGAAACATTGTGTGAATGAAGACGTCTCGATTGAAGAGGTCTAAAGGGTCGATGTAAACAACGGGCGTAAGTGATCATCCCTGCGTAACCAAATTCCACGAGCTGGTCGATGGTCTACGTGATTTCATACTAGCTTCATGATGGCCGAAGTGACGTCACCGACTAAGTTTTCAAATTCCCCACCATACTTCCCTAGCAACTCCATAAAAGCAGGGGTGCCCCAGGGATCTTCACTCTCACCACACCTGTACAACATATACATTTCCAACATTCCAGTACACGTTCATACCAAGGTCAGACTTTTTGCAGATGATACTATGATCTACACCATCAACAAAAACATCAACTACGCCAGTCTTGCGATGCAGAGATACCTGGTTAACTTACAAGACTGGCTCACAAGCTGGCAGATCAAGGTCAACGCTGCCAAATCCGCCGCCATAATCATAAGTCGTAAAAACATTCATCTACCAGCCCCACTCAAACTATTCGATACGGAAATTCCCGTAAAAACAGAAACAAAATACTTAGGAGTCACAACAGATTCTAAATTAACTTTGAGGAAACACATAGAGGCCACTAATTAGAAAGCCACAGCCAGGTTCGTCCAATTATATCCAGTTCTAAAGGGCAGGGAGTTAACCATCCACACAAAAACAATTCTCTATAAAGCAGTGATCCAACCAATAATATTATATAACTGTCAAGCATGGAGTTATGGGGATAAGACTCACGCACAAAAATGGGTGTGTGTACTTATGTACAAGCGTGAGAAGTTATACTTCTTTGGCATCATTAAAAAATAAAAAATTATTTAATAATATTTAGTATTAATTATGTTAAATAATAATATTTTAATTTATATCAATAAGTAATACATACGGATAGTTAACCTCAATTATATTGGGGCACTTGAAAAAGTCTATAAGCACAATTTTTTTCACTAATATTTACGAATAGTAAATAATATTATTCTAAATATTCAATTTAAATCACTACTGGGCCTGGACTCACCAAAGGGAGCAAATAGTTGCGCCAGCGCAAGTTTGAAATATGTTCCAAATCCCTATTCTCTAAAAGGAGCAGGCGCAATTTGAGAGCAAAGTTGCGCCTTTTATTTGCCACCACTCAAGAATAGGCGCAACTATTAAATCATGATTGTCACTACAATAAATTTAAATGGCGGCATATTATTGTATTGGCTTAAAATACAATTAGTTGCATAACTGTACTCCAATTAATAATGAATTAATTAAAATAACAAAACGTATGTCAAGCACAAAATTTGTTTCAATTTAGACAGTGGTAACGAAACAATTACGTACCTTTTATGGTTGGATTTTTACATTCAAACAACGCAATGGCATATCTTGCAGTATTAAAAAACAAAACTACGAACTGTGTAATCTTAGTCTAGATCCAAAGAGGTTTGTATTCCTCCAAGTCCAAAGACATCTCGTCACTAAATATGGCAGTTAGTATAACTTTAAAATAAGTTTTAAAGTTTCTATAAACATTAATGTTTTATTAATGGAACTTGAACTTTAAACTAATAATATAAATAAATTTTTTTTTAATTTATATCAATAAATAATACATACGGATAGTTAACCTCAATTATATTGTAGCACTTGAAAAAGTCTATAAGCACAATTTTTTTCACTAATATTTAAGAATAGTAAATAATATTAATCAAAATATTCAATTTAAATCACTACTGAATATAATTTATTAGCACATATATAATTCGCACTTGTATGAAACTAAAACACGTGTTGTGAATGTAGAAACTAGAAACATGTGGATAATATTATATATATATATATAATATATATGAAAACAGTGATCAGAGGCGACGAGCGTACCAACATGCGTGACTAACAGAGTTTCTATTTCTATTTTGTTGGTAGCTTTTTTTTTTTCGAGACTTAATGAGCGGTTTAACTTCAACCTGTTACTTTTTTGTTACAGTGATGCGCGCGCATCTTAAAATTTCACTCTCATCATTTTTTCATAACGCGCCTAAAGAAGTATAATTTCAAAAAGAAGTATAACTTCAAAAACTTCAAACAACACAAAACAAGATACTGGGCACCTTGGCACACTAGAAACATAGACTTACACACGACGCCAAATTGTAGACAGCTTCAGGATATTTACAAAGACCGCAACAAGAGACTATACGAGCAGACAGACACACACACAAACGAGATTGTTAGGGACTTAGGATGCTACGACCCTGTAGAGGAAAGGTTTTACAAACGAACCAGGATGGCGTAGTTGAGCTTTAAAACTAACAAACTATCTATACTTATAAAATAACATGTCCTGACTGACTGACTGACTGATTCATCATCGCCGAGCGCAAACTATCAAGGCTACAAGCATGAAATTCGGACTGTATATTCATTTTGTTATGTAGGCACCCTTTAAGAGAGGATTTTAGAAAATTCCACCCCAAAGGGGTCAAAATAGGGGATGATATGTATGAAAGTCCGTCATTTTGAAAGTTACATAAACAAAATTTTGTATTTCGGTTATTGACGTAAAACAAATAAATACATGTTTCAGGAATTTTGGAAATTTTATTTAATAGGGGGTGAAAGTTTGTATCGGACTTGCATTATTTTTGATCTGAGGTTATGTTATGGTCATCAACGTAACGTAATATTTTAAATTAATCTGTAAATACATATGTATATTTTCGTATTTGTATATAATCAACTTCCACGCGAGCAAAGCCGCGGGCAACAGCTATCTAGTATATTATAAAAAAATAATACAAAAGCCAAGAAAAAATTTAAAAAAAAAAAAAATTATAGTTAGACTTAGCCTAGTTTAGAATTAATAACTATTATTATTATTAGCACCGCGTCTTACTACCCGTTCGGATTATACGCACTTACGTTAATGTGTAATGGTAGGGTGATTGTGAGATGAAATGGAGGACCTACAGTTTAACGTGGAATCCGAACCACGGTGGCAGCCTGGCATTCCCCACATTCACAAGATGTCTTGTCAGAGGTGAAGGAAGGATTTGGAAATCAGATAAATCTTTGCCGGGACCGAGGATTGAACCCCGGCCGCCAGCATAGAAGTCTGACACCTTACCCCTAGACCACCAGGTCACCCTTGGGACAGTAATAAAATATCAAAAGGACAAAAAAAAAAATATTAATACAATTAAAATTAAAATAGTGTTGACTTTGTTGTTTATGACGAAATAGACATGACAAACAAAACAACATTTACACCATGCGAAAAAAAGTTGTAAATTTTTTCACTTCAATTTAAAATATATATTTTTAAATATTCGAAGATTTTTTCTTGGATTCAAGATTTAAAAAAAAAATTAAGATTTGGATTTAAGAACTATATGATTCGAGCCATCTCTAGTAAAGAAAATTAGCAATAAAACTACGATATAATAAGTAACTTAGTAAACCAGCTACCTCTTGTATTAAAATAATATTTTATTCTGTCTTTTAAACAAAGTGACTTAGACCATTGTTTTCCTAAGGCTATCTTTTGTCTTTCTACCTTCCTCCCACGCTGTTATATTATATCCCAATCCAGTGTCCCTAAAGAATTTAAAGAGTTCGAGAAAGAAACCCGAGAATTGAATAAAATAAAATCCCAATTCAATAATCTAATGTCGGTAAGGAGCGTCAGTGATGGCTCAAGTTCTGTGCAGAAACATATCAACTCCTTGCACTTTTAAACAGAGTAATTAATCGAATTATCAAGGAGGTTGCCTACTTGTGACGTAGTGGGAGGTCTAATGAAGGATTTCCTCATGTAGATGTTTTTACGTTTAATTCTGCTGGTTTTAAGGTGAGAGTGGAAGAAACGCTAGGAAAGGGTAATATTTATCCAGTTTTTCTATCAAAAAAAAAATATTTTTTTTATCAAAAGAAATCAAATATTGCTCCAATATAAAAATAAAGTTTAGTTTTCTTCACTTGGTAACGACATAAATAGTTATTGAATATCTTTCATGGGTGTCCTGGAATTTAATTACAACATTTTATCTACATTTATTTTGTAAATCTATTGCTGCTATGCTCATGACGAAATTTTCAACAACTGATGATATAGATATCATCCATGTGATAAAAATTAAATTCTATATTTCTATTGGAGCAATATGTGATTTATTTTGGACAAAAAAAAAAGGCTATAAAAACTGAAATACTATTTCCATTAATTAGCTTTCCATGCACTTCCACCTTAAAGATATGACATTGAAAAAAACCCACTAACTTCTTAAATAGCCAATGATTTTGCTAATCCAACCCTGCGATAGCCCGAAATACGCAATAATCCGAATCTCCTCTTCTTTCCCAGTTGCATTCTTTCTTATGGTTTTTCGTAATGGTGTTTTCTTTTTATACTACCACGACAACCTACTGTTGACGTTCAGTCTTGATAGAGGTTTTTTTTCTCCGTAAATTCATTGCGCTTTTGAATATTTTTTTAAACACATCTTGATAGTTCGAACAATTCAATAGCTCGAACTGGTGACCTGGTGGTCTAGGGGTAAGGTGTCAGACTTATGTGCTGGCGTCCAGGGTTCAATCCTCAGTCCCGGCACAGATTTATCTGATTTCCGAACCCTTCCTACACCTCTGACAAGACATCTTGTTAATGTGGGGAATGCCAGGCCGCCCCGTGGTTCGGATTCCACGTTAAACTGTAGGTCCTTCATTTCATCTCACAATCACCCTACCATTACACATTAGCGTATGTGCGTATAACCCGAACGGGTAGTAAGACGCGGTGCTAATAATAATAATAATAATAATAATAGCTCGAACGTCCTTGAAAGTTGTAGGTTTGGATGAGTAATACCGTGCTGTAATTCTAAAAGTAGACTTACAGTGTTACAAAATTATTATTTTTAATCTATTTTTTAAATCGCCTACAGCTTAGACTATCTGGCTTATTTAATAAAATGGCTTGTATGGAATTTTTTTAACACTGCATCTTACTACCCGTTTGGGTTATACGCTTATGTACTAATTTCGCTTATGGTTTTAAGAACTAGAAGGTTATATTCAGAGGAAGTGTACCCGCAATTGCATGGATGAAGAGTAGAAACCCTTTTTCAAAAATTACCCTCACTACACCTGACAGAGATTCGAACCTCTATCTCCTCGTCATCGGCAGTCTAGTCTACTGCAAAAGTTGCACGTTAGACCACATGGACACTGAAGTGGGTTGTATGAATCTTAGTGGTAGAATTTAAATTTAAAAATTCCGCGGAAGCATCTGGAATAGGAATCCAGAAGAGTATAATTTTGAAATGCAAGAAATGTTTCAGGTGCAAATGGTAGAGTGGATGTTTTATACTCGTCAGTAGAATAGGGAAAGTGTTGTCAGCAGTTAAATTAGAAGCTTTTCAAGATGAACTGCTGAATTTTTTTTCCTCTTTTCTATTTCGTACATTAGTGTTTAAGCGTGATAATGTCTAGCCTGTTTAGGTGCGTTAAGTTAAGATTCAACCCGCTTCACAAAATAACTTTCAATTATTTTAAAATAATAATTTTGTTAAATGTTAATAATGTGGACCACAAAATAATAAGTATGTACTTTATAAAAGTAGAATTCTGGTTTAAAAATAACGTTTAGAAACTACAAACACATTCTTTGCGATAAAATTTGAAAATACTTAACATAATGATTATGTATTATAACATTTATACTGTATATCCTACTGTATACAATTTAACAAATAAGTGATATATTTTAAAATATTTAAGTAAACTATAAAAAGTGAAAGTTGTAGATCACATGAATTTAAACATGGTCATCGTTCATGGGGGGTAGAGGGTGACGCGTCCATTCTCCCCAAATAATATCTCAATTGGGACTTTTTTACTATAGCAATAAAAAAACAGTGAATCGATTTATTCAGATAAGTAAGAATCCACATTAGGAAAAATTGATAATTGATTAAGAAAACTTTTTTATATTACTTATATAATACATTTTGCTATTATATTATTCATGTTATTTATTTATTTATTTCGGATTTATTTTTAGTATTCGACTTAAAGTGAAAATGGGTTCGTTCTTCCGCCCTCAATAATATGGAGCTAGTAAAGTTTATCAATTTTATACAAAAATAAATAGAAGTTTTTATAGCTGTAAAAAAAAATTCCGTCCTATATAAATCGGACTGTACGTATATTTCAATATATAGTCCATTCGCCATAGGTGTGGTGGTAAGTGAAAGCTAACAAAAGTTACCAGATCTACAACATTGTTTCCGCTCGTCAAACCATATGATCTTCAAGACCATCTATTGAGTTGTAATAATTATTTTTCTCGGTCAAAGCCTTCACAACAAAACCATTTGTTTTTGGTGTTCTTTTCCTTTCAGCCGTATTTTTTTACATCTTCCACTAACTGTCAGTTACCATTACTCCTATGGTGAATTGACTGTATGCAAACACGTGAGCAAATAATCAAGAAACCATTCTAGAGAACGAGATGGATACGTTTCATTTCTAATTTTAAACCGGGCACGTTATTCTTCAAACGACAAGCCTGTTCAAAGAAAGCTCGTTTTCGAGCCTTTGTAGTGAGAGGGCCAACTCAGCGCTATTTAGAATTTTTTTGTTTGTCTTTTTGCTATACGATGTAATTCTCTCATTCAGACGTCAAACAGAACCAGATCTATATCACCCGTGAGTATGTAAATGCCTAACTCCACCCCCCTATAAAGTGTACCGGTATATAGTTTGAATCTCTTCTTGAGAACTTTATGGCAGGAGCTAGTATTGAACGAGGCATGAAGAATTTACATCTAATCTATTTTCTAGGACTTAATATGACAGGTTGATTATATTATAAGCTATCCTAACAAATCCTCTAGCATTTAATAGATAAACGGATGGAAATTTTGAGCTTTGTTTGTAAAAAAAATTGTATTTTTCTGTTCGTTATTACATAAGAGTGAATAATGGGAGAGTGAACTAAATAAATGGTAATTTGGTTGATACTATAGGTGTGCAAAGTTTCATATTTCTAGGTCATTTAGGAACTTGTGGATGGTGTGGAAATATATAGCCACATTAGAAAATTATATTAGGTAGATATTAGGAACTGGAGGAAGAAAAACACACAACTACAAGTAAAAGAAACTTAAGGCACATTAAAAAATAAAATGTAACCAGAAAATGGATTCGAGACAATGAAAGTCCATATTATTTCTCTGAATAAATTACTTGAGCCACAAATATTTTAATTGATAGTTACTTAAATATTATAAATGACTTTTTCGCATTTTTTCGAGTAGCGTAAGTTCTGTAATCTTCAAAAAATTGTTGTCGAAATGTTGATGATCCCTGAACCTAAAAAAAGTATTTTTTTTGCAATTCCGACTATCTGTTAGTTACTGGTCCTGGAGCTGAAACTATTTTACCGATCCGGTTAAAACTTGGTATCCATGGTTTTAATAAGGTTCCTCAGAGGTATTTTTGGATCCATCTATCCAACCCTATAATTAATTCTATTTTACTTAAGGTTGAAAAGATAAAATTATGATTTTCTAAAAATTTGCACTAACAATATAGATTACATTTCGTATCTAGTCATTGTTTACAATTATAAACAAAATGGCAACTATCATGCAAATTAATTTGAAGATATCTTACATAAGTGGACATTTTCAATTCTAATCATATTTCTGCATTTCTTTGAGTTAATAAACAACTTATTAATGCAAAGTTGCAGGCCTATATCAAAAGTGAGAATTACAGATAACATGACTTTACGTATGATTACTTAAAAGTCTATATAGTAGCTTTTATAACTGTAAGATAAGGTTGTTTGTATTGAAATTAGAGTGTAGCTTAGTGAGTGCTCTACTACATAGTTTGACCCAAAAGATAACTTCCAACTTATCATAAAAAATTACTTTTAACTTAAGGCGTCCAAGAATCTTCACTTGTCAAATATATTGAGCGAAACAATATATAACATTTTTGTGTAGACCCTACCACTTCTTCCTAGCTGTATTTAAATACACTAATGGTATAAGGATAAGGAAGTTAGAATTTAAAGTGAGTGTACCCTTATTTGCGTGTATGGATAGTAGAAACCATTTGTGAAAGAAACAACCTAAATATACACGACCAGAATTAAAGAACTGATTTCCCTATCACACACAGGCCATCCAATATTTTGAGAAAGTGACGCATTAGAGCAGGGGTTCTTAATCTTTTTTACTACTATAGTTCCCCCAATATATCCCCAAACCCTCTTCGCCAGACTGCCCGAATAACCATCATCATCATCCTTTTAGGTACGAGTATGACTATAAAATATGTCAATAAATTGGTTTTAAATTACAAATGGACAGCTGGATCAGAAAAACTGAAAGAAAATCGTGATATTTTTATATTTATTCATAATAAAGGAAAATCACAAGTAGGCCTAAACAATTCGTTTTGATAACGGTAATTGTTTATTCTAATCTAACAACAACTTTAGCATTTTTTAAATTTTTTGGAGGTCGAGTCCCATAGCCCCATTATTTTATTCCCATACCTAGATTAAGAACACCAATCCTATACCATACGATCACTAATTCAGGTTCTATATTATAAATACCATTGAAAAAAAATTTACAGTCTGCATACCACATTAAAAATTTTCCTATCACATACTTCCTTCATATAACCGTTGCTTTACCCAACCAAAAATATATATTAGCTTTCTCCAGTCTAGCAATAATATTATTGATTGTAATAAAATTAGTAATTACATTAATCCCATTAGTACTGTTATTATTTTTAGCTATTCTGTCTTACAACAGGTCCAGTCCCTTTGTCAGTGAACTTAGATCATCCAAAGCACCTTGTCATCTACCTCCTCCTTCAACTCCTAGAATATGCTTCTTTCCTTCAATATTTGAATCCTCCTTCTTTCTAAAATCCTCTATCCTTCTTCAACCTTCTATGACATCACGAAGAAAACAATTCCTTTGAAGGATGTGTATGAGCTATATTGCTTTGTACAGAAGAATTACATCCAAAATCATCCTCTTCTCACCCACTCCTCTTGGGACTTATTCATTCGTCACCCTCTCTGTCCACCTGATCATCACAAGTCTACTCCAGCATCACATTTCTAAGCTCTCCAAGTATTTATCTTATATCTTCCTAAGAGATCAAGTCTCTCCTCCATACATCGCAATGCTCCAAATGTAGAATTTCATCAGTTTCTTCTTCGGTTCCAAACTCTTATACTGTAAATGTTTAAAAGTTGGATACGTAGGTTTTCATCTGGATGTGTATCTATTTAAGTGCTGTGATATCCTATTGATATGCTAATTCGGGTCCAGACAGTATAAATGTGTTTGTATGTGTGTGTGTGTGTGTGCTTGGTTTTGTTGGGGGGTCAGGGTTGGGGAGGGAAACTAATGGTAAGGATAGGGAGGTGACGAGGATTTCGAAGATTGCGGAGAGAAGAGTAGCGTGTTAGATGGTAGGCATATATTTTGGCAAATGGCCAAGTGGTTGATTTAGTAGGGTGACTTCACTGTGTAGACACACACACACACATAAATGGTGTGGTGCTTTCCTTGGGGGAGAGGAAAGGGTGTTTGTGAGAAGGAGTTTGAGAAGGGGTGGGAGTAGGTTGAATGAAAGTGGTTCAATGACCACTCTCCGACCCTCAATGTGAAACCATTGTCCACTCTCCAACCACCACTCTTGTACTCTTCCTAAAATAAACTTTTCTTTTAAACGGAAAAAAGAGGGGAGGAGTGGTGGAGGATGAAGAAAATATGGGTGAAAAGGAAGGTGGATCGGAGATTCTCTGCTGGTAAACTTTTACCCTACCGTAATAATTTCTGGAGTAAGTTGGTTTGCTCTCTGCCCTAGCTTTCTTGGTAATTGTGTTAACGCTGTTCGCTAAAACAAGCGTTCGTTGTCTTCTGGGCCGGGTGGTAAAGTGGTGTGTGTTTCACTTCGAGGGAAGACGTATGGTACTTAATAATTTGGTTATACGGTTTTATTTTATTACTGCTCGTACTTTCTAGGCACCAAAAAAACTACTTTCAGTGGCTCAAATTATCTAAATTAAAGGAGTAAAATTAGTGGGGTTAGTTTAGAAAAACAAAACCAGTATAACATGCTTCGGTGGACAGTGGGATGAACGTCAAGATCATCAAATTTGGTTCACTAGTGACGAGAAGACCGACATTCAAATCCTACCTGGATGTACTGAGGATAATTTACAATCTAAATAATTTCTTATTCGCCCTCCACGTAATATTATATATTATATATATATATATATACTAGTAAAGATGGCACACTTGAATCTACGAATCTTGGAACCCCTCGAATTATATGGTATTCAAAAGATTCTCTATCCGTAAAAGTCTCAAAAAAGTATCTCGAATACAAATTATGAAAAACTTGACTTAAAATGACAATATTGTAATTGGTTAAAGGAATTATATAGACGTGTGTTGTAGGAATAAAACAAAATCATAAAAAAGGTAAAATATTATATTAATATAATTGATTTATTAAAAAAGATGTATATGTTAATAGGATTTTCTATCACCACCACGACTTACTACCTGTTCAGGATATATGCATATGTACTAATTACGCTAATGAGATAGGGATGAGAAAGGTTGAATATATTGGTCACACTGTCTATCCACCTGATCTTCCCAAGTCTTCTCCAGCACCACATTTCAAAGCTCTCCAAATATTTCTTTCCCATCTTCCTGAGAGTCCAAGTTTCTGCTCCATAAAATGCTATGCTCCAAATGTAGCATTTCATCAGTTTCTTCCTTAGTTCCATATAAATATAAATCTATTAAAACGTAATTACAAGTCTACTTTAAAGTTTTTTTCCAAAAATCAAATTGCAAATGAGTTCGCTAGCTGGTTTATGTCGAATAAATACAAACACTTGTGAAGTTTCTTTGTGTTTTTTTTGTTTGTTTGTTTTTTCCCAAAACTAAAATGGGTAGAGTAATTTAGTTCCTTCACTAATCTTGACTAAATAGCTAAAGCAACTGTGATTAAATTGGTCTCCTCATTATCCTAGAAATCCTTTCCAATTACATTACACCAATTACACGCCATACATTTGTCTTTATTTTTCTATTCCTCACGTTAATGGAGGCGAAATCCAAGTGACTTTTCAGAATCGCATGTTAAAACGCCATTTCAGGTCCGAAAACGAAATGAAATGGAAGTAAAACAATCATTGCGTGGGCTAGGACGCCAAATTACAAGCGCACAATTACTGGAATTACTCTAGTTAACATCAGTGTGGGTTTCTCGTACTGATTGCTATACACTGTACCAAGAGTTCAATGATTTGTTTTCTTCGACGTGGAAAAAAAAAAGACAATTTCACAAACCGAGCTAGGTAAATTTTGTTCGGATAAACTCTAGAACCTTTAAGAACTATTTTATTATGTCCATCCCTAATATTTATTTTTAACTCTAACTAGATTATCATATTAGTTAAGATTTAGTTTACTATGATGTTTAATTATACATTGGAAACGTTAAATGTATATAACAAAAAAATTTCATTGTCATTACTTTTAAATGATAAGAAACATCCAATATGTTCAGTATGAACTAAGAGTGACAAATACTTTACGTTTATAAGATATAAATATAGTTATATTTATTTTATTTATTGGGGTATCTTATATCCACTTTCTAAAACATCTGCTTATATCAGGATACGAGAATTTATATGAACTAGAACGAAAGGGCCTACAAACTTTATTGATAAAGATATTTTAACGTAACTTCTAGAGTTCTCTTACATGCCACAATTGACATGAGACCGATGGACTTAATTCTTCTTCGAATAAATCTGTGCTACGAATTTTTATCGCTCAAAATATATCGGTCGACACTGGCTGGTTTTTAACTCCTGAGCATCGAAACCTGAAGCAAGCACTTTACCTCAAGATAACCAAGATCAACAAATATATTTGTTGATTGTCAAGTAAACTTGAGAAATTAAATATGTACTGATAAATTAATACATATATAGCTGGGAATATTCTTTGCTGATGTTGTGTTAGTGTATAGATGCATGTATAATATCAAATTATATATTTACAGACATTTATTATAAAATAGATTGATGCACTGTGTATAATTATTCATCCGGCTTACCCCCATTAAGCTCCATCAATGGGGTAGACATCAGGAAGGTGTAATTTCGGGGAAATATGCCCATACTTGCATATAAGTGGTTTGGGAAACAGTTTAGGAAAAAATAACCTTCATTACACTAAGCCAGGATTCAAACTTAACCTGTTTATCGCGGTAAAATCAGACTTTACAAGCTTGTCTTTTATTCCGCGTGTCTACCAATACTAGTAGACAAATAAGTATATAAATAAAAAATGTAAACGTGTTGAAACACTGGATAGTAATTAATGTCGATCAAATAGAAAATAGTTCTGTCAGAAATTTAAACTAAAACTTATTGTTTGTATTAATTTACTAAATGTGAATACATATTTTTCTACTGACCAAGGGTAGAGAGAAATAGTAAATAGGCAAAAAAAAAATTAATAATGTGGTTCACCACACAGAATTTCTCCCGCTTTTATCATAAAATAAACTAAACTAGACTAAGCTAAAAATTCGTAAGATTTGTGAAAAGATAAAGTAAGTATATGTGTTATTGTAGGAACACTACACCAAAGATTATAAGTTAAATAATACGTGATGTAACTTACTCTGTGAAATTAGGAAAAACGAGCCCTGTTATAGAAAAATTGAAAAAAGAAAAGGATTTTTGTCCACCAAATAGCATAAGAATCAAATTAATTTTCGAAGACCTAAATTAAAAAGTTTATACATTTGCTTATAGCTCAGAAATTATTGGTTTTATAAAAATATATTTGAAATAAACGATTGTATCTAAAATAATACTACATATTTACAATGATAAGTTAATTTGTATCTCAAATAGTTGAGGAGAAATGATGAAAACTGGAAAAATCCCTTTTTTAAAGTGCCCTAAAAATCTTTTTCATGAAAAAATGAGAGTACCCATATTATTTATAATGATAAACAGTGTCTAGAAATAAAATTTAATCAAAAAATTTTGGGCGAATTTCGAGAAAATCAATTTTTTCTCTTTTCACCGTTTCAGTAAACCACTCCTCTTTAGCGATCTGTGGTTAATTTTTTAACAAGAGCTATTAGGCTTAAAATGTCATGACGTCGCATACAAAATCCAACCTACTTGCTTTAGCTGTATACTGGAATGCTCAATGGTCAAAATATGAACCTATATGTAGTTACATGATTTGCCAACAGAGAGTGTCAGTTATTGTGGTCGAATTTTCGACCCATCGCTCATATAGGATTAGCATGTGGATATTAATTGCAATTGTTGATATAAGTATAAAATTTTAATTGTTAATAAATAATAATTACTGAAATTGTTTCTTGTTATGCTTATATAAGTAATAAAGTATTGATTATGTATAGTTAACACTTTTTATAGCCAAATTAGTTGTCATATCTACATTTCATTCTCATACCGGTTTCCTAACCTCAATTTTCACAATTTTTGTTGGATTTTAATGTTATTTACTAGATATTTGAAAATATATTTTACAAAATGAAAATGGATTTGTGAATTATAATAAATATAGAATATATATGATAGGTTTCTGATAGCTGGATTGTTTCGGCAGACTTGTTATAAACAAAACAATGTGATTGCTACACTTTTTTATAGGTTATGTGAGGTAGTAAATCATAAGTTATATTACGATGGAGTATTGAATGTGGTATTTAGGGAATTCTTACTATATATTTGCTGTGCTTTGCTAGTGCTAACTTTTTATGAGTATTTTTTAAATAAAATTAAAAAATTCTCAAAAATACAATACAAAAATTGTATTTTTATAAAACATATATAAATGAAATAGAACATTTTTATAAACGTATTTATAAAATAGTTTTTTTCTTAGTTTTGTGTGTGTTTCTTTGTCGTAAGTTCTCAGCAATTTTCTAATTTTGGCATTTTTTTAAATTATTAATTTTTAAGATTATATCGTCCGGATATTGCTATCTATCTAAACGAACTTACTAAATAGCAGATCATTGATTCAGACTATAAAACTTTGCATACAAAATCTTTCGTACATTTAATTATTTTTACAGTTAATTTTTCCATTATTAAAAATTAATTAGTTAATAAGTTGTGTAAAACATAGTGAAAAAATCTTATTCTGATTTATTTAATCCTTCAACTGTGGTTAATTTATTGACACGTTTGAACTTCTTTGTCCCAACAAAACCCTAAACTTGCTAATAAGTTACACATACATTTTTTTTCAATATTTCAGTTGAAAGATTAAAAATTATATAACTATTCCTATCTGGTGTTCATACAAGAGGTATAGCAATGTGTTGTATAAGTATTATAACATTTAATGAAAAAAAGTTTTGTCCTATAAAGGGTTAAATTTAGAGTTAAATATATAATTCCAAAATCCCTTAATGGGACCTTATGAAAACCCCAGATACCAAGTTTTAGAGCAATGGGTAAAATAATTTCAGTTCTAGCCCGAAGTACAGACAGACGTACAAAATGACAAACAGACGGCATTGTGAAAACCACTTTTTTTGTTCCAGGGCGTCATGAAATGTTGACATTTATCATAAACTCGAGTCAATTTTTTTAAATCACAATACTTTCTCTCAGAGTTGTCGAGAGAAAGTAAAAAGTGGATACAGTAATATAAAATCAAAATATTGTAACTGTGTAGTAAAATAAATGGAAACAAAAGGAAGAATAGATAAAATCTCATTTTTATACACAATGAAAAAGATTGAGATGGGCTGTTAAAATTCTAATGTACAAACCCCTACCCATACCTTCTAGCACCCTCATCCCCTCTAATCTTTTGTTTTTTGTGAGGTTGAATTAGTTCATTTACATGTAAATTTGCATCCACGTACAACAAAATCACAAAGACAACTGCAAATGATTATAACAACTTCGTTATGGATGAGTTTAATTTGATTTACACAAATTTAGTCATTAACTCGTTTTCACTGTGTTCATTAAAGCAACTTTGTTTGCTTAAAATTACTTTCGTCTTCTATTAAAGGGTAGCTTTTTGAATTTTTAAACTTGCTTCATTGTATTTTTTTTAATACTTAATTGTATTGTGTGTTTTTTTTAAGTGTTCAGTGGCGTCGATGATTGGGTCTACTAATAAAGTGACTACAGCATTTATATTATCTGAAAAATCTTTACATTTGTGAATTTAGCCATTGACCACTGCTTATTGCATATTACAAACTATGACTAATAACATAGGATTAAAGCAAATATCCAATGCGCATCCTTGAATACTAGATTAAATACCTTGTAATTTTAAAATTAGTTTACCCGCATTGGTTGTAAAATAGTTTAGAATAATTCCCAAATTCTGGTACATACAATTATTCCCGGTGATACACCGTGAGGAGGCAAACAAAGCTATAAAGTTAAAGTTGAAAAATATGTGGCCTCATGGATTAATATAAATATATGACGGCCAAGTCTAACTAAACTTAAAAAAAAATGAGGGAGTAAGCATTTTACCCATATTTACGTGGAAGTAGGATGATAAACCATTTAAGAAAAAACAATAAAATGAAAAATATGTTAATACATTTTGATCTTGTTTGTTAACATGCCAGGTTCACAAAGACTTTTAAGACATAACAGACCCAAATCAGCTTCCGGCTCGCGCGAGGTATGGAAGTTTAAGGGAAAATAAAATACTACGATATGCTAGAAATATGTGCAGTGCATTTATATTTGAATGATTACTCGACATTTCCTGTCGTGACGATGGGGGCCAAAGCAACAAAGCTTATAGTTAATAACTACATTATGACCCTTAATGACAAAATAAAGATTTGTCAGTGTCTGTGAAGTCGTTCTAAAGAGGTCAAAAACGGCATTTTCAACACAATTTTTATCCAAATATAATTTAATATTTCAACAATGTTCTGTATTAGGAACATCTATTAACCCTTTATCTCCATTAATGATTAATCAGAAATTATCCACGTGCAAATAGTGTTTGTGTAAATGTACGATTTCACAGACACCGAGTTGATCAACATAGGTGCAATACCCCGGTTAATCCTTCGAGGTATTTACAGTAAATACAAGCTCAAAGTGACCTATTAACTTCTTTGAAACGAACCGTTGACATTTCTAACAGTAACCTCGCGTGGTGATAATATTACGGTCGTCCCTTTAAACTCTAGTCTAAGTAATAGAGATAGAGTGATTACAGTCAAGCTACCAAAGGTGAGGATCGAAGGCTCGTCCTCAGAGGTGAGGAAAAGAGGAGTTTAAGAGCCTATTTCACTAACCCGAATAACACCTAGCTTTGGTAGTTAATACAGTTTGAAATAGACTTCCTACCGTAGCGTAGTGCAGTTTTCCGTATTACATATATATATAAGCACCACGTCTTACTACCCATTTGGGTTGCACTCCTATGTACTAGTTACATTAATGTGTTAGGGACTATAAAAATTTAATTTAGAGGTGCTATAAAGATTTAATTTAGAGGAAGCGCACCCTCATTTGCGTGTAAGAAGAGTGTAAAACCATTGAGGAAACAACCCTCAATGCACTCGATCGGGATCTATCCCTGATCTCCCCGTCTTTGGCATTCTAGTCTAACACGAGAGTAGCGTATTTTACCAAGCAGCCATTTAAGCGTGTTTTTTTTTAAATAATGGAATTGATACCAGCGAATCTCTATGATTATATTTTTTTAAATACAACACTAAAAATATTATTATTTTAAAAAACAAGGTTACTTAACTGATCCCAATTTAATTTTTGTCAACTGAAAAATGCAGAAATACCTCACTTTGATATGTTTTTACTTAGAGCAAAATCTTGTATCTAGTTTCCTGGCTAATCGACCATGAGGTGGGCTTTTTAGTATGAAAACCTGTTAGTTTCTAGGTGTGGATGTAGTAAACACGAAGGAAAAACAGTGTTTATGCAGTTTTTATAGCAAAATATTTTTGGGTCAAAATAAATATAGGATTGCTCCAGTAAAAACATGAAATTTAATTTTCTTCATATGGTGACCTCAAGAGTCCTTGAATAATTGTCATGTGACGGTGACCTGTTGGTCTAGGGGTAAGGTGTCAGACTTCTGTACTGGTAGCCGGGGTTCAATCCTCGGTCCCGGCAAAGATTTATCTGATTTCCAAACCCTTCCTTCACCTCTGACAAGACATCTTGTGAATGTGAGGAATGCCAGGCCTCCACCGTGGTTCGGATTCCACGTTAAACTGTAGGTCCTTCATTTCATCTCACAATCACCCTACCATTACACATTAGCGTAAGTGCGTATAAACCCGAACGGGTAGTAAGACGCCGTGCTAATAGTAATAATATATAATAATAATAATAATAATATATAGCTTCTCGCCAAAAAATAAATAGCATTCTTAAAATAGTTTGATACGCATTGGTCTCTGAAAGAGGAAAGCGCCCTGATACATAGCTGCATTTTGCTTCCCATAGAATAATATACCAACAGAGATATAAGAAAACCTTTTAATAGTGGTCCAGATAATTTATAAATATTTTACGAAATAATTCTGTTTTATAAACATTATCTGTATTTTCTTTATTAACAAACTTCTGTTCTCAAATAAATATTTATGAGGATACTGCTTAAAAAATGTTACTGTTATAAAAAAATGTTTAACTTGTTTATTGAAGTCTCTATTAAATCCTTGAAAATTCAATAAATATGAAGTTATTTTTGTATACGTATGTACAGTATACGTCATAAACGATAGGTCTTTACCTGTATGACAGTTCGAAAATCATATGTTTAGGCTTTGGGTTGCCAACACTTGTAAAAGATCACAGTTTTGTTATATATGTAAAGATCTTTAATTACCTGTTATATATTACATTTAAAATAACGTAAACTTAAGTTTTCTCATACTATTTCAATTTTTTAAATAATTTCTTTTTATCCAACTCCAAACAATATTTTAAACATAATTAAACGTACTTATTTTTCGTTTTTGAACGTTACTGATTTTGTGTAATATAGTGCACACATCAATATATCTTAATACAAGCATCGTATTTACTTGGAAAAGAGAAAAGTGTTGTAATTTTTTTACATACAATAAATGACTTTATGATTATCTTATCGTATTTTGAAATATTTAACTGAATAAAACATTTTCATCAACTGCGTGTCTGCATCATTGTAAAAAACGTATTTACCGTTATGTTCAATCACATGGTTTAGATTCGTTAGTCGCCATTTTAAAGATATGTTCGTTAGAAGTTTTTGTGAAAGTGGTGTTAATATTTTTTTAAGGGGAATAAAACTATAAATAAACTTTGTGTCCGGTCTCAAATAAATATATAAATAATATTGGCCTAAATTTATGTGGTTAACTATCACATTAATATATTACCATCTGTTTTCATTACAATCATCCAAAGTGATAGATGTCAGCTGTTGGCGTAGTGATATATTAGGGATTACTTCTAGTAACATTTCGAGCTGTCATCTAGATAAACTTAGCTCGTGAATGACTTATACATGGCAATGAGAATCCAGGAGATCCAAAGAGTACGAATGGTTTACTTACAAAAAACAACATATCTAGATTAACTATTATTCGTTATTTAATATTAGCAGTTTTTAATAAATCACACTAATGGCGTTTTTGTTGATTTTATTTCCTTACCAAACAATTAATTAGATTTGGTTGTGCATCTTTGTTAACAATGACAGTGAGTAATCACATGAGAAACCCATATTAACTGATTTGGCTCCTTTCAGATATATCCAAGAAAAGATGAATATGTCTCTCGCTTATTAATAATACCACTCCAGACTGTCCACATATTTGCACTTAATGTGGTAGGTACGAGGGAGGTAAACCTATAGATCAGAGAAAGTGTATCCGCAACTGCATTGAGGGAGCAAGTGGGAAAGGATTTAGTGTTTAAAAAAACCTATATACACCTGGATGAGATTCAAAACTCTGATATTAACATTACTGGCAAACCAGACAACGATAGACTGACGTCTATATAAGTATTTCCAACCAATATGAGTGAAAAAGATAATTCTAAACATGCTTTGACTTGGGACTGGGTCATAATGTTTTACTGTAGTTGAAAATGTAGGTGATTTAATTAACTGTTACTTAACAGTACTACCTATGCATAAAACCAAATAAATCAACTAAAATATCTCCTTTCAAATCTAAACACAAGAGTAAATTACATAATGAACATTAAGTCAAAACTTTAAAATAGTCGTCTTGATAGTATTTGATCCTAGCTAGAGTGACTATAACATTTTTATTTGGTAAGAACAAGTAAGCTGTTGTGACATTTTGTTAAATAAAAGTGTAATTTTTAATTTATCCTATAATCTTTATTGTTTTTCCAAGAATCAATTTTATAAAAAAAACATATTCGGTGGCTGCATTGTCTATCTTGATAATCTCGTGTTAGACTAGACTGCCAAAGACAGGGAGATCGGGGTTCAAATTCGGTCGGGTGCACTGAGGGTTGTTTCCCTAAATGGTTTTACACTCTCCCTTCACACAAATGTGTGTGCATTTCCTCTAAATTGAGCCTTACTAGTCCCTAACCCATTATTGTAATTAGTACACAGGCGTATAACCTGAACGATGCTAAAAAAACTATTTTAAAGTATAGGCCTACCCTTCCAATTAAAATAAATTAATAAATAATCCTTTAGGAACCCGAAAGTTCATTGCCGCCCTTATAAACGTTACCACATATCCCTAGTTCTAACCAGTCCACCTCATTACACCCTATCTCTTTAAGGTCCATTCTAATATTATCCTCCTATCTGAGTACAAAGTCAATAATGCAATATAAATTAAATATATTTTAAAGCTGGAAGAACACATAATACCGTAATCCACAGCACGTAATGGACATTCTAAAAATATAAATTAAAATTTAATCTTGAATAGCTATGTAAAATCTCCTTCTAACATTCTCAAAATTCAATATGCACGGTTTGTGTTAACTTGTTCTGGGTATACCAGACCAGGAAAGAGAAAAGGAAGGGTTGGAGACGACTCGTATATATTTCTAAACCATAGAAGGGTTGTTATTGAATATCGGGTTCGGGGGTTACGGACGCTGCTGGGTATGAGTTCTCTCAACCCTAGCCCTCCTTCCCCTCCCTTCCTTCATATCCCCCAACAAACGTTACGGACAGTAGAAGCGCCATCATATCCAAAAACTCCCCCAGCCACCACCCTCTCTTTCCAGGTCGTGATAGGATTTCATTTCCGACTAACTTGACCCTTGAACAGGGTTTCTAACAGTGAGGCTCCCCAATAGTGTTAACGTAAATTACATATGTTACAGAGGTATCATTTCAAAATTATGTATTTTATTCAGGACTGGAAGTAGAAGTTGGGGTAACACAGCTCCTGTAAACAAATATTAAGGGGCGTGGTTAAAGGTGCAAGTGTAAGGGGGCGAGAAATTACATGTATTTTGGCAGTTTTTATAGAAAAATATTTTTCTGGCTAAAATAAAGGATTGCTTCAGTAGACACATATAGTTTAATTTTCTTCATATAGTGATATCAGTATTTAAATAAATTTCATGATCATAGTGGCATTAGATGAGTAGCATTTAAAATTAAGAAAAAGGTCGTCATTAAATTCCAAAACTCCATTAAAAAATATTAAATAACTGTTTACATCACCATGTGAAGAAAATTAAACTTTATGTTCATACTGGAGAATTATTCGATTTATTTTGGAAAAATAAACACACTGTAAAACACTGGTCCTTTCCGCCCCCCCCCCCCCCCCTTACACTCCCTGGAAGAGAACGTGAGTATATATGGTTATTTTTGCAGTTTTTCAGTATTTTTTTTATTAAATGAATAAAATATTGCTATGGTAGATACGTTTAATTTAATTTTTCCTTTAGCTAAATATAAAGAAATTTTTGATAGGCTATCAACAGAAAATTTTAAGATATTTGTGACCTAGCAGCGAGCTTTCCTTTTTAACTTGAGATAAGAAGTTTCGTAGTTTTATTTCCCTCTATTATATTGACATGACAAAAAGTGGTTGTAGGAGGAGGGCGTAAGTAAGTATAATCCTACATGAAATTGACAATTATTTCCAGAAAACGACACAGACTATTTTATTTTAAGCCGTGTGGCCTGGAAGTGATTGATACTCTCTCGTTGACCGAGGCGGCTGCCTTAATGTTAGGAACGATTAGAATAACTTACTCTTAATTTATGCTCAATATTAATGTGTTAAACATTATGAAATTGTTTCTGTTTGATTTGTTATTTTTTGTTCAAGATAAATTATCAAAACATAGATGGTGTAATGTTTATAAAACTATTAGTCGTACCCTGGCAAAAAATTGCCCTTTCTTTCTTGTCCAATAATGGTCATAAGCTCCACATCAACTAAAACGCTTTTTGATTTTTTCTTAAATATATATCTTAAGATCTTGTTAAAGATAAATATTTTATGACATCAGGAACCTAGTTTTAATAGAGTCCATAAATTCATCAGAATGTGATTTAACTAATGAAAATTTGTTAGCTTTGATAATATAATAATTCTCAAAGTAATTACTTTTATTTTAAAGAAAATAGATAAAAAAATGTTTCGGTAGAGCTCGATTAATTTATGTCTAAAAAATGTGCATTTTTTAATTACATCTTCTCCTTTGATTATTTGAGGAGTTTGAAACTTTTGGGTATATACTCGGTGTAGGTTATAGGCTTAGATTTTTTTTTAAACACGTGGACTATCGGCTTATCAGAGTTCTGGGAATCACTATCAAAAGAAATTGTCGTTCGTTTTAAATATAATATGTATTAATACCTCCGAAGAATTATTTTTGCCAGTCATATTTTTAAGAAACTATTAAACAAGGCTCTATCCGAGCGAATTTTGCCCATCCCTAGAGAGTTAATCTAAAGACAAGTGTTTACATAAATTTCTTCACCCTACGTTCAACGATATGAAAACCAAACAAAGTGACAACATATCAAAACGAGATAAATATTTAAAGAGACTATGAAAGGCGATAACCAGTAAGGATAACATAAGGGTGTCAACGGTGACACATGCCAAAAACAAAAGGTGTGAACAAAAAAACCTTCATTAAATTCCATGAAAGAATAAAAGATGAAGATGTGTAGTATTCTTTCCTTTTCGTATGCAACAACTGGAAGATTTCTTCTTCCGCTCCCTCCTTCTCTCAATAGTTCAAAAGAAGAAAATAGGCCAGGGAGAGGAAAAAAAAAGTAGGGGTGGGAAGAGGGGGAGCTTCTCACTCGAGTGATATAAAGTCAGAAATTTTAATAAAGCGTCACTCTGCATCGGTGGGAAAGGGCTAGACAAAGTAATAGAGGGGCAAAAAAGAACTAAAAACTTACGCAGGGCAAATAAAAGGAAATTCACGTCATCTTGAACTTTTTTTTCCCCTTTCCCTCTACACTTCATATTTTCTTCAGTGGTGCCGTGCTTTGTTTACTCACGTGCAATAGAAATATTTCGTTTATGTTAATTACAAACCATGAGCCGATGGATTCGGAAGAATTCTCCTTGAAAAATCCAATATGCAAAGAAATGACCCCTTTACTAGGTAAATACAAATACATTGTAGTACAGTACTGGGTAAGTTTATACATTTGTCATGCTAAAACCGGTGGCAAGTCGCTTATGGTACTGTGGCCTGAAGAAAATTTTTAAATTTGTGGCCATTTGTATTATGTCAATCCTGTAAATAAATAAGCTAAATCACTAAAATGACAGCCATTACACAAAAGCTAAATACAGGGTGTTCATAATGTCTGGACACACAGGCAAATAAACATATCAATAACATAGGCGAATACACGTGCTTATACGTAATTCTAATACATAAAGATCAACCTCGGAGGTCATGGGGTAAAATGGGGTAAAAACACATTTGCTAGATGGATAAACATATAGGGTTAGTTTCACAGTAAGATTGAGTACGCCTCAAGTGCGGTGCTACACAGAATGCAAGATGACACCTACCCAAACTCTAATGGAATGGGCCAATTTCACATAATAAACTGGCCCATTCCATTCTGGTATAATTAGTTGTCGTCCTGAATTTAGTATAGCCGCACCCTTGAGGCGTACTTAGGCTGACAATGAAGCTGTAACTAGGTTATAAGATTTTTTTATTAATTTTTTTTGCAGAGGACTCTTAGATGCAAAGATATAATTATGAAGCCTGCTTTTAGATAAATTAACAATTATTATTAAAATAGTATTTCTTATACATGGGTGGACATTTTGTTTCATAATATTATTACTATTAGCACCGTGTCTTACTACCCGTTCGTTCTATACGCACTTATGCTAATGTGTAATGGTAGGGTGATTGTGAGATGAAATGGAGGACCTACAGTTTAGCATGGAATCCGAACCACAGTGGAGGCCTGGAATTCTACACATTCACGATTTGTGATTAATATACGTCTGCTCAGAGGTGAAGGAATGGTTTGGTAATCAGATAAATCTGTGCCAGGACCGAAAATTGAACCCCGGACCCTAGCACAGAAGTCCGACACCTTACCCTAGACCACCAGGTCACCTGTTGCATAATAGAAACTTACACTTTTCCCAATTAAGAACTTTTTGAATCCTACTAAAATATATGATTATATATATATTTGACTATATGTATGTAAATTATATACCGTATATTTTTTTTATTATACATGCTATGTAATCCATCATAGAACACACCTGTGCCATCATCAACACTATCTTTGGAATGAGGGATATTGAAGTGGTGCTATGCGACTCTTCAATTAATTGACCATAGTTATCTGGGCCATCCATCATTCTAATTCATGAAAACCTGTCAATACCATTAGATCAATACTGGCTCGAGAATCTTCTCATTTACCTCACACCAATACTTTTATCTTTTAATATAAAAAAATAATTTTGACTTCAACAATATCGCGGACTATCCTTTGAGGAGGCAAATAAATTAATCTAAATTGAAATGAAACCGCTTTAAACGTAGCATAGTGTTTGTTCAGTCACAGTTTGAAAAATGTAGCCACAGAACATCATAAGAGACTATATTAGGTGATTAATCACAACTTGTGAATGTGTGGAATGCCAGGCCTCTGCCGTGGTTCAGACTTCACGTTAAATTGAAGGTCCTCCATTTCATCTCACAATCACCCTACCATTACACATTAGTTTAAGTGCGTACAACCCGAACGGGTAGTAAGATGCAGTGCTAATAATAATATATTAGGTGGACAAGCAGGCTATTACGTCGACCTCGTCTGGTCTGATCCGCCATTGATAGAAGGGGTCCGAATTCCGCTTGGGTGTACCTAAGATGGATTTACATATTATATTTTCCACTCTCGCTTTGTGGAAATGTGGGTACATTTTCCTTAAATTCCAACCTCCCTCTACCTATCCTACTAGTGTAAATATATAAATATGCTGATAGCCCAGATATCTTACTATGGTAAGGCTTGATACATAAAAAATATTGTTCAAATATTTGTATATGGAAAATAAAAAGGATAAATTCAAGTCATTCATTGTAGACTACTTGTCTTTGATATTATCTGCTAGGATTTTATCATCTACTGAGTATATGCCAAATAAGATAGAGGTACCTGGTATGATTACACGATTATTTACAGTAATAATAGATTTACTTGTATTAAATTAACTCAGTGGAGGGTAATCACGTCAAATATTTTTTATTTTGAAATGATAATTTCTACTTTCTGCACAAGCTACTATAATAATTTGGATAAAGGGTGTGTTTAAACACACTAACATAATTTTAATATTTAATTAATTACAATTCAATCCAATTCAGCTTTAAATTTCTAACAAGTAATTTATCCAATACATCTTCAGATCTATAGAAAGCTATATTTATTTGTATAATGTTTTAATATATTAAATTTACATTTAAATGGAGCTATGTAATTTCATATCATAAAATAATACACTATTATAGAGATTAAATAATTGGTTTGAAAACATAAATCTCTGTATTTTATTTAAAAGGTTCCTTTGGTTTATGAATTTAGTAGTATTTTACTAAAAGTAACACCAACACTTTTGATTGGTTAATTTTCTTTATAACTTTCTCGCTCTCTTACAGGTAGAGAAAGTATTTTGATGAATCTTGACGTTTCATTACCCCCGAATTCAAAAAAGTGGTTTTTTGAATTTCCGTCTGTTTGTCTGTCTCTCTCTATATTACCTCCAACAAGAGCCTAAACTATTTTACCGATTGGGCTAAAACTTGGTATCTAGGGTTAACATAGGGTTGCCCTGAGGGGTTTTGTGAGTTGGATATCTAGACCTAAAATTAAGAGTAGTTTACTGAAGGGAAAAAAGAGAAAAAGTCGTTTTCCTCAAAATCGGCTTGGACGATTCTGATTAGATTTCATTTCTAAACATTTATAAATATTCCAAACTAAATGGCTTCCCTCAATATTTCGGCAAAATGACATTAAGGGTTCCAGTCTGATGCGTATATTATCTTTTTTTTTTATAATATCTCCTAAAATATTTGAGATACGAAATTACTTATCGTTAAAAATATGTATGTCTCTTTATAATACAAATATTTTATAAATAGCATATTTTTATAAAAGCAATAACTTTCAAGCTATACGTAAATATATATATTTTTTAACTTTTCGAACACAAAAGGTAAAAGTATTGCGACCGCAAAAGAAAATCTAACCTGAAATGTTGATGGATGTCGACGTTTCAAGACCCTCCAAACCTTAATAAGTTGTCTTTTGCGATGACGTATGTCTGTGTGTCTGTTTAAACTTAAAATTAAGAGTAGTTATAGAAAGGGCGAAAAGAGAAAATTGATTTCTCAAAATCGACACAAACGATTTTGATTGAAATTCGTATTTAGGTGTTGATTAAGATTATAAATAAACTGGTTATTTTCATTTTACCATGAAAATGAATTTTAGGGTTCTTTACAGAAGCAGAAACTTCCGTATCTCCGCAACTATTTGAGATACTAAATAACTTATCATTGCAAAATTGTATTACTATTAAAAATAAAAATCAACTTTTACTTTAAATATATTTTTATAAATCCAACAGTTTCTGAGACATTGGCAAATATATTGATACGATTTTGTGAGCTTTATTTGTAAAGAGATCATACTTAAGTTTTAGCGCAATAATTCTCCAATGCCATAGAGTAATTAAATATAAGTCTCTAAAAGCTTGTTGTTTTTCCTTAAACCTCTTAGGAGAAATGTTTGTACAACAATGATTTATATCCATTTTATAATCAATAGTCAATGTTTACTATGTTTAAGATAGCATTATAAAGTTTATTTATTAATATTAAGTGGATTTTGACTTGCCACCTGTGTATTCATATGTTTAACACAGCATTAATATTTTCTTTATCTCATTGTAAACGTTTCCCTTAATAGTTTTTACTACTGTGAAATAACTATGACCACTGTATTACTAAACAGTTATTACTACTACGAAAAAAATTTCAAACAACTGTTATTTAATTATTTTGGTGGCGCCTCAAGGCTGATAACTCTTTAATCAAAAGCTGAGATGAATAGTATTTTTTCTCGTACGATACTACTTTTTTTTCTAGGAAAAATACATGTATTTTATTTCTTTATGGCTAAAAATTAAAGCTATTTTTGAAAATTTCAAATTTTCAAAAACTTGACATAATTAAACTACTCTTTAACATAATGTATCCGAATAAAATATAGTTTGTTAGATCAAATACTCTCTAGGTGTAAATTGTTTGAATGTTGAGGCCATAATTTAAAAAAATATTGACTTTTCAAAAATTACTTTTTCGTAAACTTTTCTTACGTTTGAGGCCTACATATAGATTTTAAAAAACACCTAAATTATAACCAAATAATATAAATATCAAGGTGAACCAAATCCATAAAACAGACCTAGTGACTGATATAATTATAAAACACAATTTTTTTGGGTTTGAGAGCACATAAAACTTCAAAATTAATCTTAATATCGAGGTGAAAAGGTTTCTCGATTACAATAAATTATTTATATGATAAAATAGATATTAGGGGTGAGCGTGATATAATTACAGTGTGTCTACCAGTGTTAGTGGAGACTATGTGACTTTTACCTCAAACAGCGAAGATAACAAGCAAACTTGTCGCTATTAAAATGGCAGAGACAAACAGCAGGGACTGCTAGAGAATGTGCGACGTCTTGAATCATTGTTCCCTGAAGAGTGTGTGAGCGACAATTCACGGGCTGTGTTTACCAGACCGACGTGATCTGCCTCTATAACGAGCGAAAGATATGAGCGGTAGGATAAGTGGATGTATAAGCGAAAGATAGAAACGTCAATAAAAAGAACGTTGACGTACGAGAGAGATACACATGATTTAGAGAGAGAGCGGAGAGTATAAAATATATAGAGAAACTGTGTGACAAAACAAAGAAGACGAATGATTGAAGTGGGTTAGGAGAAGTGGATACATAGAGAAAGAATCATCAATAAAAGGACGTTGACGTGTAAGAGAACTACAGAGACTACAGGAATGAGAGTTAGAGGAAAATATGAAATGAAAAGAATAGATTGGAAATATAATATAGAGAGAATCTCTCTAACAAAACGAAAAGATGATGTGTATATATATAATAGAAGTGGAGAAGAAGAAGGATTTGATGAGAAGGTTGTTTTCTCACACTTCCTTCATTCTCTGCGCAAATAAACATCAAAAGGTAAAACACACAGGGGTGCGGAAATTAAACTAACATCCTGAACATACAAACTCTCTGTCATTGTCAAATAATAAAAGGAGGTTACTTCTTTCTCTTATTAAGATTTTCACTAAGGATGTTTTCATTAGTAAAGTATACACAGTGAAATAATAGCTTGATATACGTATCGGCCTTGATTGGTGGGCACGTGGATAAAGGTGTCCGTCTCTCTTATGTTTGGTCTGGCGATGGAGATATTGGGGTTTGAATCCCTTCTAGGTTTACTGAAGGCTATTTTTATTAAATTGTATTCCATGGTTCTTTCCAGAAAATATAGGTACATTTCCTTTAAAACTCTTCCTTATTCATACTTACCATTAGTTTAGTTAAAACGAGGCTAGACTAAAAGAGCAGTAAGTTGTTGTGCCAAAAAAATAATAATCTTAAAAGCGTTTAAACATTTATCATCAAAATTGATCGATCAACCTATAAAATGAACAGTTTGTATCGAAACTTCTGTCTTGTGAGGTGAATAAATAAGAGGGATTGATTTACCTAAAGGTGTTGTACAGAATGATCCAAAAGTCACGCAACCCAAAGAAAATACATATTTTTGCCATATAATATATACATATAATGTAAACCAAACAATATTATTATTATTATTATTAGCACGCGTCTTACTACCCGTTCGGGTTATACGCACTTACGCTAATGTGTAATGGTAGGGTGATTGTGAGATGAAATGAAGGACCTACAGTTTAACGTGGAATCCGAACCACGGTGGAGTTCTGGCATTCTCCACATTCACAAGATGTCTTGTCAGAGGTGAAGGAAGGGTTTGGTAATCAGATAAATCTGTGCCGGGACCGGGGATTGAACCCCGGCCGCCAGCACAGAAGTCTGACACCTTACCCCTAGACCACCAGGTCACCAACCAGACAATACCATAAGTAACTCACAGAAGGTGTTGAAATTGTGATCCTCCTTCTCTGTAACACAAATCACTCGTTTAACATTTATAGACACACACGAATCATTGTCTAGCGTATGGTTACAATGCACTCCAATGTTGGTTTAAAGATCAGTCAAGGTTCTAGGGTTGTTTGCATACACTGTCTGTTTTAAGTATCCCCACAGAACAAAAAAAAATCAGGTATCGTTAGGTCTGGAGAACGAGGTGGCCACAAGCCCTTAGAAAGCATACGATCACCAAAAAATCTCGGCTAGCATTGTCTTGGTGGAATTGACTGTATGTACAGTGGCTCCATCTTGATGACACAAGCAATTACGTTCTGTTTCCTACATTAATGCAATAAACTGCATAACAAATTCCTGGTAACGTTCAGCATGTTAACAGTTTCTCTAAAGAAAAAAGTACCCAACACCCTTCGACGTGAAATTGTACACCAAACTCCAATCTTCTAGCTGTGTAAAGGCACCTCATGGAAAACATGTAGATTTTCAGAGCTTCTAAACCTACTGTTCTGACTGTTTACATAACCACTTAAATAAAACAATGCCATGGCCTTAAAATAATGTTCCAAAATGAATGCTCGCACTGCTCGTGAAAAATTCATCTTACACTTCAAATGCTGTAACTCAACTGGCTAGATCTAGTGTATGTCTCTAAGGTCACACGGCCTGCACAACACCCGGTCCACATTACAGTGTTGCCATATATAAATAACATTTTCATTTTCCATGTTCTTTTCTAGAAATATCCTTGGAAAAACAGGGTTCCATGACTTTTTGATCACCTGTATAATGCTAAAACTGCCCCATTTGATGTAAATGATTTTAAAATAATAATAGCTAGTAGTTATGTGAAAAATAGATCTCACTTCCTCCGTGTAGCTATCGTTATTACAATCTTAAGATCTCTCTCTGAGTTTTATGTTGAAATATCTCCTATAATTAATATTATATTGATTTGAAGTGGATATTTTTCCTTAGTGATAAAGTTATATAGGAAAAGGCAATACTAAATGCAATATTACATTATATTAATAGGTAATAGCCGTTTCTCACTTGGAAGTCTCTCAATAGATGTTAACTAAAAAATATATAATCCCCAGTTACTTATGGAATACTTTAATATTTTAAATTCTAACCACTTAAAATAAGTCATTAAAAACCTTTTTGAGCAGATTTCATGTTATAAAAAGGTAACCAAATTACAAAACTATATACACACATCATTTGGTCCAGTTCTTAGAACGCCCCTGGCAAATATTGTTAAAATTGGTATACATTTTGGCTGTTATTGCGGAACAAAGATATGTACTGATACGAAATACCAGATTGTCAAGTTAAAACAGAAACTCTCTACGTCTAGTTAGTATCAATTAAAATATTTAAAATATATCTTAAACATAAAATAAAATGTTATTTACAAAAGTAAATTGACTGGTTTTTTCTCGTGAAAATTGATTATAGTATTCTCTATTATGGCAACCAAATCGACCAGCTAGTTCTAATACATTATACTAATGCGTATTATTATACTGTTAGTAATTAAAAATATTTAAATCAAAATATATATTTTTTATATGGCGGTTAGAGAATATGGTTAGCTCTATTTTGTTTTGAATAGATTAGAAAATTAAATATTAAAACCGCTTCTGAGTAATGGTATATCAATTTAATATTATTTGTTTAGTTGAATTTTTAAAATAATAACGTTAAAATAGAAGTAACACTATTACAATTTCTGTACAAAGCTATTTTGTTTTTTTACTATTTACTTTGCCCTGGTCTATACATCCATGTTGGGTAGAATTAGAAAGTGAAAGAGAGTAATTAAATTAAACAGAACTCGTTAACAAGCTTTGTGCAAAGCCCCTGAAAACCATTAATAACTTGGAAACAAGATAATTATTATTTAAGTAAATCTATGTATTTGAATAAAAAAGTTAGATTTTTTTTATCAAAAAAATGTATTGTTATTATATTAGAAAAATGTTATAACCATATACATATTTAATTATATTCAATTTATTGCGTATTGAAACTGTACGAGAGCTATTTTAACAAAAAATATTAATGATTGAATTATTAACACATTATTTTGGCTATACAAATTGTATGTATGTTCATCACTAAACATTTTTTGATTAGGGTCTTTAATATGTTCTTAGCCACTTCAGGGGTCAAATAGCTTAGGGCACAAATTCACAATAGACTGGACTGCTAATAATGGAGAGATCGGAATTTGAATCCCATCTGGGTGCACTTTGGGGTGGCTTTCTCTAAATAGTTTTCCATTCTACCTCCACGAAAAGCTGGGCACATTTCATTTTACTTAAAATTTTCTCAGCACTAACACGTTAGCACACATGCGTATAACCCAAACGAATGTTGAGATACGGTAACAATAAAAAACAAAGTAACTTACTAAACAATCGCACTAGCTTTCTCATATTGTGTTTTATAGCTTTGAAGAAAATGTTCAAACATAGTGTTTCAGTAAATTATCATTAAGTAGGTTTTACCCATAAAAACAAACACATCACAATAAACAACACAGTTCAAAATCTTGATTTATAAACTTTAAACCAAATTGTTCAAATATTTTTTTATTTAATTTCAAAGTTTAAGAAATTAACTTATTTGTTAACTACCCTGAAATTATTTGTAATTGGTAAAGATAAAAATGCATTCTTACTTATTACTAAAATGTATTCTCGGTTATCCATTTTGAACTCAATCTTTAAGGTAAATTTCGAAATATATTATATTTTCTATAATTTGTCTTAACTTAACTATATTTAAATTAATTTATTTTTGAAAAAATAAAGATGCCTTATTCATTATCACGGTAAATTGTCCACTGATATCAATTTTGAACAAAATCAGTACAGATTTGTGGATATTTTCAAAAATATTAATAATTTACACAAATCAATCTTCAATAAATTACTGTAGATTTTTTTTAGAAAAACCAAAACTATGTCTAACTAGGTATTATGTAACAAACTTAACTTATATGCATTTTGAACCAAATCGATACGGATATTTTCTATATTAAAATTTTAAAAAGAGTCAACTACCCTTAAACTAACTTAATCCCAAAAAACAAGTATGAAATTTTATTTTATATACAGTTTAAACAGACCTGTAAGAGCCATTTTCAAAATATTTCTTATTTTCAAAAATCACTCATCTATAAATTAACCTTTAATGAATTTTTACTTTAAAAAAAAGCATAAAAAGTCATTTGGGATATTAACCGCTCCATTGATATCAATTTTAAACAAAATCGTTAAAGCAATTTTTTTTAAAACCATAAAATTAGTATCAGTGAACAACCCTTAAACACAATGCTACCCTCAAAAAAGTATGCAGTGCTATTTTTCATGTAAAACACACCTTTTTGTAACCAAATTAGTGGAGTCATTTAAAAAATATTTCAAGCTTTTTAAAAAATCTGTCTTTTGTGAACCACCTTTAAATGAATTTTTACTAAAAAAAACAATTATACAGTGATATTTGCTATAACTAATCCTGCCAAAATACTCGTTTGGAGCCAAATCGTTAAAGCTATTTATAAAATATTCCAAGTTTTTGAAAAATCAATCAACAGTAAACTACCGATAAATGAGTTTTACCCACGATAGTAGTACACGGTGTTATTTGTCATATCACACAATACCTATATATACATTTTAAACAAAATTATCTACATTTTTGAAATATTTTGAATTTTCAAAAATCTCCCATCTGTAATCTAACCTTTAGTTGAGGGTTAAGGTAAAAAAAATCCTGAGATATAACCCTGTAAAATCTAAATGTCAAGTTTGAACAAAATCCCTACAACAGTCTCAGAGCCATGATGGCCAGGACACACAGGGTTAAAAAAAAACAGAAATGTAAAATTCACATTTTAGGTCCAGGCTCACATAAAACGTAAAGATTCATCATAATCTTAATATTGATTTTTCTCACGATTACAATATTTCTCTTGATATGAGAAAGTAAAAAACATCTCATTTACAAATTAATTAAAATTGGTGTTGGAGAGCCAGTGATCTAAATCTTAATATAATTTAGTCTGGTTTATCCTGGATAGAGAGGCTGAGATTCAAATATCAAACTCATGTGAAAATGGTGTTTTCTATAAGTATTTTACTACCCTCGCTCTAAGATATTTGGGAACCCTTAATATGATATTTTACCTTCCTCAATGCGTATAACCTGGATGCATACCGTCTTAATGCGTGGGTACAATGAACTGTTGCCCAAAAGCACAACGATCCTTGGGATCCCGTGGTGAACTTATCGCCAAATAAATTGATTAATACTTAAGCTAATTCTCAGAAAAGAAATTTCGCAAAAATGTGTGTAGATTAATCATAAATAATTCATGATTTCAAATTGTACTGTTTACCAATTGTTGAAATATTTTTTTTTCAAGGTTTATAATGTTCAAAAGTATATGCTGATTAATCCTCGTTTCACATCCTGTTTGAAAAAATATATTTTTTAACAATGATTTTGTTGAAAGTACCAATACAGTTTTAAGTTTTAATTTTACTGATCATTTACATTGTTATTCCCATGAATTGGTGGGTACACAAGTGCATTGCTTTGCTCAGGGCCTAAATTCTGTTAAGATGGCCCTGAGTAGGCCTAATATTAAATACCCAACCCAAGAAATGAAATATATAAATATCTACTAATTATATGCATATGGATAAACCTGTATATAAGTATATATCGTCAATAATAATTAACATTTTAGTCACCACCTGGAATCAAACCAAAGTCTTGTTGGACAACTCTAGATAATTAGGCACGGAGACCCTATTTTATAGTTATCCTTTCTGTTTGTAGAGGCAAGTTGTCATCCAACTTATTTGTTCGAGTTCTACCTTGTTCCCAAACTGTTTGCTGCAGAAAGCCAACAGACAGTTGTGTAGAGATGGTAGTTTTAGTGTCGTTCCTCTAGTCTACATGAAGAATGACTCGGGGAATCCCTAGGGATAGTCTCAACAACTTAGGATAGCTTGGAGCAGGAGCCTTCTATGTTCAATACTTGGCATTCGTATCGAGGCTTTTCGAATCACCGGTATATGGGTAGTTCAGATATACGATGGTTAGTTTTTAATCTAAATTCAAGGTGAATTACGGTTTATTTCCTATTCAAATTATTCCTGAGCTGTTAAAAATTAAAACTAGTATAATATTTGCCAAGGATTTACTGGCAAACCAATAGGAAAAGACCATTGAGAAGCCCTAGCTATACGCATATGGAAAAATAATTTTATAACTAACCTGAAAGAAATAGGGTGTAAGTTAGTGGACTATCTTAAGATAGGAATAGGTGGTGCACTTTTGTAGGTTCGGCAAAGAACTTTCGACTTCCTAATGCCATAGAGCATAG
>JBCFYV010009746.1:0-35429 GCA_039000515.1 Timema cristinae | reverse complement strand
AGCCTGGTCATTCTTCTAGCTGGGTTAACCGATATATCTACCATTACATTGAATACCATACATGTGAAAGTGGTCAATGTCGAATGCAACCTCACTTGTGTAGCTTAAATCAACTGTGAACTGAGTCATACAAGTCAAGTAAGAATGTCCCTCCGGGTTTTAAGATTATAGAATCACCGATTAATATAATTTACATTCCACTCACAAAACGAGTCATGGGGTCTATGTCGGTACGACTAGTCGATGAACAGGAAAATTTCTCTGACTTTAATAAAGAGACAATATCGCAACGCCTTTATCGGAAACGGGTAAGTTATGGGATTCATAATAGATAGAATACAATGACTCCCTGTCCTCCAAAACATTGATAAAATATTTCTGAGGGCGTTAACACCTGTCCATAAGCTCAATTTACCACGCTTAGGCTACTACCTAAGAAAATATTGAATTTGCTAAATATTATTGACTCCTCCACCTTTGAGAAGCCCATAACCAGTTTCCAATATCATTCCTATGATTCACATATTCCTGCTCCTTTTACTAACGGGAATGAGCTTAGAATATATCCAGCAATCTGGGCTATACACGTTACCACATCGTTCACATCAGCATATCAGAGGAAGATTAATGCTGAATATTGGTACTCTTTGAGAATCTTTAATAACGGGATACTTCATCTCTTCTCAATAGTATTCTATGATATCATCCGGGATGGATATTGAGCAATAAAATATTATAAATTTTATCACAACTCAAAAACTACAGTGTATATCTATAAGGAATGGGGGCATGCCATCACTCCTGCTGCTGAGATATATTTTAGAATCGATCTGAATAAAATATCTTGGTTCAATCCACATATCAATACGGACGATTTTAATCATCTCAACCTGCTAATTTATATCATTAGTGGATGGTTTATTGAATTAACTTTCCAAACATGCGAATTGTAGGTGTGCCCGAACTTTACTGCCTCTGCTATTCATGAATGTATATTGAAAACTTTAACGATGTTTTTACGTCATTTTCGCTCTTCAGGCAGGTCGTAACAATTCAACGGCGGTAGAGAAAAGTGTATTGGATTATTATCAATTTTGTTTTGTTAAACGCTACCTGAACTATGTAATGTATACGTACGAAGATATTAATATGTACATTGAACAAGATTATTTCTAGAAAGTGTACGAGGACTTTGCCAACTATCAGAATTTATACTATGAAATAAACAGTCCTTTACTGTTACTTTACCATGCTCATTTCATGTATCATGTATATATAATCATGTTTGACGCTGTAATGTCAGAAATATGGAATTATATATAGAAGGTAGGTGTCTTTCCATCCACAGTAAGGTAATTGACCTGCATGACTTTTTGTAGTGAGAAGGGAGTCATCCTCTTCAAGAAGCTAGCTATCATATTTCCTGATCATCCTAGCAAAAACAGCTATAATCTCTTCCCCCCACTCTAGACTGGTTCTCTCTCATCATAGAGCAAGATAAATATATATTGAGTGACTACACATAATCTCGGTCTGTATTGGCAGCGTGGAGATATACCATACTCTGACCTAGACCAGCTGATTACTCCTTATTTGGAGAGAATGGAATACCTACGATCTATGCTGAAGCTATAGAGAAGATAGCCTGACTTCGAGGTGTTATAGAAAACGGTGACGAGTACTACTTTTCCAAGTTAAGTGATCTCAGTTGTCCCTCTATGAGAATATTTTAGAACTTGCGCAATGTAAGAAAGTATTCCGGTCATTTCGGTAGCATATATGTGTGTGCTAAAGAAAATATCTTACTCTTCTATGAATGTATTGAAAGTATTAAGCATGATTAGTCAGAACGTTTGTGATTTGGTCAAGAGTAATATTCTGAGCGATATAGGTTCTCTCATCCCTTCCCTGATAAACGAGTACAACATTTTATCGCTTTCGATACACTGTTGTGTTTCAGCAGTGGATAAAACAAAACGAATACTAGTGTTTTCTCCCCCTCTTCCCGAATAAACGTGAGTCTAGGAAGACGAAAGCAGATACTGGTGTCAAACCTAAAGGTAAGGCTGATCCGACGAAGCGTCAGAGTAAACCATGTGTACTGACATAAAGGATTCAGTTTTATTCATATACATTAAAGGACTTGAACATAAGGAATGCATGGGGTGTTTAATTGCTGAATTTATGAATGGCCATCTGAGGACTTCAACTTTTAAAATTCGTTACTCTTTCAAAGATTTTAATTATTTCTATCAACGTCAATGGTTATAACTTAATATCTTACTGTCTGAAAGCGTGTAAAAGAGGTGATCTGGGTTATGAAGGGACAGCCAACCTGATGTGTACACTTACTCTCGATTAACCGCTACTGTCTATGGCACTAGGCTAAGGGAAAGAAGAAATTCTCATTCAGAAATAATTAAGTGATCTACATGTACATTAATTGATAAAGGATGTCTACCCGATATATGCCACATGAATGGACTGTTTAAAAAATTGAATTTAGTAGAATGGACAGAGGTATTTATGGAAAAAACATGTTAAAATACTCTGTTAGTAGTATCATTGAACCTCCTATGATAATCATTATTTATCTGCTTGTATTTGAAGTTAGATCTGGTATAGTGAATTGATTTCAATAAAATAAAAACCCTTTCATTCTCTTCTTGTTTTTTCACAGACTTTCTCTGACGGATGGTAGAATCCCATTATGAATAAAAACAGTATTTTTCCCGATTTATTAATTCAAACAAACACTTATAATTTATCATTAAAATAACGAGTATTAATATTGTGTTAAAGTTCAATAGCTATCAGTGATAAGTTGGTATATAGTAAGAAAATACAAACCTATTATTTTGTTGAAAACTATTTACTGTGCAGGACTATTACATTTTTAGCACCATGTCTCACTAACTGTTAGCGTTATGAGCTACTGATGTTAATGTATTAAGGATAAGCAAGTCTAAAAGTGTACCCAGAAACTTTTCTAGCCGTCAAATAAGGCTTTTCCCATGAAACTTGGACAATAAAGCAACACACATATTGTTTTGTCGCTAACATTTTACTATAGGTTTTCCGACAAATAATACTCTTCCTACAAAAATTATCCAATAGAGTGGCAACATGATCACTACATCGATGAGTATATATGAGTCGACTAAACAACTTGAGGTTAAGGTTCAGATTTTGAAGGATAGCTTTATTTATACTCTCCGCACGTACATATATTTAACTTACTTCTTTGAGAAAGAAATAATTAAGAGAATGTAAAATTTAGAAGGAATGAAGCGTATTTCGGAAACAATCATGAGAGGTATGGAAAGGTATTGCCTGAATATAGAATAGAATAAATCGAAATAGAGAGGGGAAGTAGCTGCTAGCAATAGGAGATGGTAAACTTTAAAGTAAATAATTCTTCATCTGTAAATATTTTTAGGAGAATTATAAATGGGTGTTGCATTGATATAGAAGGGGGGAAAATCCGTTCTAGGAGAAGGTTGAGAAGAGAGAGTAATTATGTGTAATCTGAATGGTGACAAGATATCAGCTGGTTCTGTTATCAATGGCTTCCCACCCTGTGCTACTCTAAGATGACCCCGATTTCAAACTCAGATCTTACTAAAAGCTCAGTCTACAAGGAGAAAGATGAACCGGAAATTCTGAACTGCCCTCTCATGACCTCTCTTACAAATATGAATGCTGGTGACACACCAACAATACCCTTCACCTCTGACAAGAAACCTGTTTGAACGAAGGAGGGGGAAAGAGAGAGAGGGAAGAAATCAATCGAGGAGAGGCTTGCCGGCCCTCCCACCTCCTATTATGAAGAGATGTCAGATGCCCGCGATAAGACACACCCTGATCAATTAGAACTATACACTCCGCTGTCGCCTCTTTCCCTTCAGTCCACCATCGACTTGTATGCCCTCTTTATATATACTGTTAACTGTCTTCATAATTGCGTATAATGATAAACATAACTAATTGTCTGCATTAATAGGTGTAGTAATGATAAACATATTTACATGGCTAATTGTATACATAATTACGAATAGTGATATACATAATAGACTATATGGGTTAATTGTCTTCCTCAATACGGGTCTTTCTTGTGAATGTGAGGAATGCCAGGCCTCCACCGTGGTTCGGATTCCACGTTAAACTGTAGTTCCTTCATTTCATATCACTATCACCCTACCATTACACATTAGCGTAAGTGCGTATAACCCGAACGGGTAGTAAGACGCGGTGCTAATAATAATAATAATAATAATAATAATAATAATAATAATAATAATAATAATACGGGTCTTAATGATATATATAGTTACATATGCTAACTGTCTGCCTAATTACGTTTAGTGGTGTGTACATAATTACATAGGGTAGTTGTCTATATAATTACATATGTTAATTGTCTACATAATTACTTATGTTAATTTGCTACATAATTACGTGTAATACTGATCTACATCATTACGTGTAGTAATGAGCAACATACTTACATGACCTATTTGTCTACATCATTACGTGTAATAATGATCTACATTATTACGCATATTAATTATATACACAATTACTTGGGATAGTCTTTTTTTTTTTACTCGAAACTAACTTCATACCATCTTTTCAGGTTAGTACTAATTCATTTCCTTCGTATTCTCTTCTAATCCTGTGTCCTTAGTGAACGTTGAAAAGGGCAATAAAATTTACTGAATCGAAATAATCTACCAAGTATGATTCACATGAATAATTATTTAAAGTTTAATAATATCCGGTATAAATTATGGATATTTGTTGAATTAATGAAAATCTCTTTCCTCACTTATCTGTGTCGAACAAACATTGCGGTATTACTGAACTAATCGCCGTGGTTATCGTACAGAACCACAGGCACTAACATCGGAAACAGTTTATAAAACATGATACGTTTAAACTACTAATTCCTCTCGCACTCAGCGATAATTCGATGAATAATCAATGCTTCCATTTGAATCAAACTCACGATCCTAAATTTGTGTGTGTGTGTGTGTGTGTGTGTGTGTGTGTGTGTGTGTGCAGCGCGTTTTTTTTTATGAAACACAATTTCGGTTACAACTTTACCACTATTATTCGTAGCTCCCATTCATCCCATGACCTTTATATTTTCATAAAACCACCAGATCTTTTAATAAATATTTTAACAGAAACCTTACTCGAATGTCTTGTTAATTTATGATGGCCTTTGTAGGTGATTTAAAAATACTATTCAAAAATTCAGCAAAAGCCTTTTTTTAAATTCATTAACGTTGTGAAATTTATTAGGTAAATAATAGGTTGGCATTCATGTTACGGGTGTTCGTGAACGCGCACATATTGTAGAACTTTCAATTAACCAACTATAATAGTAATTATAATTATTTTTACTATCATCTTCTGTGGCCACATGGTCTGACGCGCTACTCTCGTATTAGACTAGACTGCCAATGATGGTGCGATCGAGGTTCGAAAGTTGGTCGGGTGTACTAAGGGGGCTATAGTCAAAATGGGTTTTCCCTCTCCCTCCAAGCAAATGCAAGTACACGTCTTCTAAATATAACCTTACTAATCCTTAAAACCACTAGTGTAGTTAGTACATAAACCTATAACCCGAACGGTTACTAAGACGTGGTGTTAAAATATATATATATATATATATATATAATTATTTTGGTAGGAAGAAAGGTTTAAAAATAACAATAGGCCTATATATAGTATTTTGGCCGGCATTGATAACTTTATTTTATTTTTAAGAGTCTTATTATTTTATATGAATTGATAGCATTTATAAATAACAACTTAAACTACTTTTATTTATTAACACATTAAGTAACGTTTATGACTTTCAGCTACTGTTATTACAAACAGAATCCTTCTGTAGTTTTACTTTAAGGCGATTGGCCCTTTTCATTTGGCGTGGAAATGCAGAGCCATGGGAACAAACGGTTATCTTCAAGAATTTTTACTGTTTTGAAATTTCCTTTTCAGAAACGGTTTGGGAAAGAATAGAAACATGTTGATTAAGTTATACTTTTTATATACACACCTCCTCTAAAATTTTAACAGTGATCAAATATCTATAAAATTGGTATTTTTCAATAGAAAACTTCCGGATTCATAACATAAAATACATGATACGGAACTCCATACAGACTTTCTCGCTCTATTGTTTAAAAATGGAGATATTTACTCAAAACTCGTAATACATGTGAAATGAAATACTATACACTAGCAAACCAAAGCATAAATTGCACTATACTAATGTAAAACATTTTTTGAAACTTGGTTTTAAATTTTATAATTTTATTTTTGAAGAATTAATGTCTTCAGTTGTATATTTGGACGGATAAAAAGATCAATATTGGGTCCACAAGGGTCAACACTTCGTTTTAAATTTCGACTTCCAGTAAAATGTTCGACATTTTATTAGGTGTTGCACATCTTCATGTCATCGCATTGCTATTAAATTCCTCATTTATAAACTTTGAACAATACAAAATGTAAATATTGACTGTTGAGTCTAAAATGGAGATAGATCATTGTTGTACAAACATTTCTTCTAAGAGGTATAAGGAAAAATAGCCTTCACTTTTTGAAACACTTATATTTAATTATTCTAAAGCATTGGAAAATTATCGTTTTAAAACTTAAATATCTAGGCATTGATTAAGATTATAAATAAGCTTAATATTAGGGTACTTTACAGAAGCTGAGATTTCCGTATTTTCTCAACTATTTGAGATACTAAATAACTTATCATTGCAAAATTGTAGTATTATTAAAAATAAAAAAAACTTTTATATGAAATATATTTTTATATAACCAACAATTTCTGAGATATTGGCAAATACTGTATATTAATACAATTTTGTGAGCTTTAGTTTTAAAAAGGATACTACTTAAGTTTTAACGCAATAAATCTATAATGCCATAGAGTAAGAAATGAGTAAGTGTCATAAAAATTGTAGGTTCAATAAGAGAAGTGTTTGTACAAGAATGATCTATCTCTATCATTTTAGATTCAATAGTCAATATTTACCTATTTCAGTGCTAAACATTTATAAATGAGGAATTTAATAGCAATGCAATAACTATATTATGTGCAACACCTAATAAAATGTCAGTAATTTTAAACCGGAAGTCGACATTTTAATACGAAGTGTTGACCCTTGGAAACCCAATATCAATGTTTTTACTTTCTCTCTACCTTACAGGAAGAGCAAGTATTGTCATCATAAAAAAATTTAACTCGAGATGTTGATGGATGTTGACATCTTATGACCCCCCCCCCCCCCCCTTCCGAACCCTAAAATGTGGTTTTCACAATGCCGTCTGTCTGTCAGTCTGTACCTCGAAGTAGAGCCTAAACTATTTTACCGATTGGGCTAAAACTTGGAATATAGGTTTTTCATAGGCTTACCCCAAACAATTTTGGAATTGGATATCCAACCCTAAAATTAAGGGTAGTTTCCTTAAGAGTGGAAAGAGAAAAAAATTGATTTTATTAAAATCGTCTTTAATGATTTTGAATATATTTTATTTTCTAGCTTTGGCATTATTACAAACTAAATGGCTACTTTTCGTTAAAATGACTTTAAGGGTTCCGGTCTGATAAGTCAAATATAATTTTTAATTTTACCTCCGTAAGTTTTTGAGATATGAAATTACTTATCATTGCATACATGTGAATCTATTTATAATAAATAACTTTTGCTTGAATATATTTTTATAAAACCAAAATATTTCAAGCTATACACAAATATGATTTTGTTTTACCTTGCCAACATTTTAAGGTAAAGTATTACGACCGTCAAAACAATCTAGCCCGAGATGTTGATGGATGTTGACGTTTAATGATCCCCCGAACCCTAAAAATTGGGTTTTGCAACGCCGTCTCTCTGTGTGTTTGTCTAACCCTAAAATTAATAGCAGTCTACTAGAGGATGAAAAGAGAAAAATTCAATTTTCTCAAAATCGTCTATAACGATTCTATCTCTCGTATTTTAAACTCACTAGAAAATAATTACCTGTTTTATTCGTCAAATGTATAAAATAAAAATTTAATGGCAATTTGATATCCACAAGATGTCTATCCATTAGTAAAATAACGAAAATATATACCGTAAGTCAAAATTTTAATACGAAATGTTGGCCCTTGGGGACCCAATATCGATATTTTTTATTGGACCAAATATACAAATGAAGACGTTATTTCTCTAAGAATAAAATTATGAAATTTAAACCACGAATAAGAAATGTTTTACATATGTCTAACGCAATTGAGAACTAAAGGAACAGCACAATATCGCACGAACCCGCTTCGATGGCCGCGTAGTCTAACGCGCTACTCTCGTGTTAGACTAGACTGCCAAAGACGGGGAGATCGGGATTCGATTCCAATTGGGTGCACTAAGGGGTATTTTCCTAAAGGGTTTTTAATCCTCCTCCACGAAAATACTGGTGCATTTCCTCTAAATTAAGCCTTGTTAACACTAACTCGTTAGAGAAGGCCTAATTAATACATAAGCGTATTACTCGAACGGGTCGTAAGAAGCGGTTTTTAAAAAAAATCTCACAACACAACGGCCAACCTTCATGCAACTTACAAACGTGCGAAATGAAAACAAATGTATTTGATGAGTGGTGGCAGGTGCAGCAACTTGTGCAAGCTTGCGTATCCAACTGGCAATCATTGTGAACAACCAAACTGGTTTAGACAGAATTACTACAATTGTATTTATTAATGGACGCTTGCGCAGTCTCACATACAAAGTGAACGCAGTTTTAACTCAGATGCGTACAGCCCGAACGTTTATTAAGAAGTGACAATAATAATATAAAACTTAAATCCGTTACTTTTCTGTGCCCTTAGAATGACTCTTGATCTTCTTGGCTAAGACACAAACCATTATTGGTTTAGTTATAATATTAGCTACTAAGTATCAAATATATTTTATTTATTTTGGCGCACACCAGTGAGTGCGTGGTAAAAATGTACCAGTCTCATTTAGTCTATTTTGTCGATGATAGGTCCTATAATAAATTATTATTATTAGTATTATTAGCACCGCGTCTTACTACCCGTTCGGTTTATACGCTCTTACTCTAATGTGTAATGGTAGCGTGATTGTGAGATGAAATGAAGGACCTACTGTTTAACGTGGAATCCGAACCACAGTGGAGGCCTGGCATTCCCCACATTCACAAGATGTCTTGTCAGAGGTGAAGGAACCTATAATAAAACCCGGGACCATAAGCTAAGAATGTAGACGCATTACCAACTAAGAAAAGGTGTCCGACATTTAAATAAAGCTCAAGAGGATAAATGTTTTACATTTTCTTTTTCCAAAGTAAAAGAATCTTCAAGTTAAAACTTAATTCTATCCTTAGTTTTTAGTAACTAATTCACCCAGACAAATACGATAGATCTTAAAGATGGATGTTAGTTTAGTCCAAACAAATATTTTAAACGAATACTATAAACAATAGTGTCTCGATTCTGAAGTTGTTTAAAGATGTTACTACTTTCTTATCTTCTAGCCTCAAGTATGTGCTAAACTTATGTAGGAGAAGTTTTGAAGGCCTCTTTCCAAACTTGCCTGTGGTTTGTAAATTAGAATAAGTAAAGCTTGCTTTTAGGCTAAATGTGTTATTCGCAATTAAAGTGCGTTTAAAGTTTTCATGCTCTAAATGGTTGGTAAAGTTCTAAATAATATATATATATATATTTAGAACTTCATATATATATATATGTATGTATATATATATATGTATATATATGTATATATACATATATATGTATATATCTATATATACATGCACTTTCAATCAAATAAAAAAGGGGAGAAAGTGTAAATTTATGTGCAACTATTTTAATGTTAAATTTGAGATACTACATGGCATAGCGTTATTATAATTACTGAATAAATTAAAAAAGTTTTATAGTTTAAAATGGAAATAAATTAATTGAATACCAGAACCTTACTGTATTGGTAAATTTTAGCTTTAATCTAAATTATTATTAAAGCGTATATTTTAGAGAATTGTTTTTATTTTTATTATTATTATTGCAAACACAAATAGGTCATTTACAATGAGAGTACTTAACAAATGAATATTTCAAATATACTAAAAAAATGTGTTAATGTAATTCAATATGTTATTTAAACAGTTTTATTTCCTAATCTCTATTATAATAATATTAAAGTGATGCCTAACTTTAGTTTTTATGATAAAGATATTATTTGAATATTTTCGTTAAATCCTATTATTTAAACAATTTACAGCATAGTAAAAATCTAGGGGGAAAATATATGGGAAAATTATTTCTTCAAAAGTTTCAAAAATTAAAACTTTAAAACATTAAACCTTGCAAAATACTTTGATTTGAAAAATAAATCCGCATTTATGACATAACTCAAGATGAAATGCATTTTAATAGCAGTTGTAGGAAATAAACATATATTTTATGTGTGTGGGTGTGTGTTTGTTTATCATGCGCTTGCATTAAACTGGGTATTTGGAGGGTGGACCGCACTTTCAGCGAAATTCTTATGTCTTGCTCCTTACCTCCTTTAAAATCACGTGAGTAGTTTTATAAAACAAATATATATATATGCAGGGTGTGCAGAAACTCATAGCCCAAACTTCACATATAGCTTGTTTTTACCAAAAGTAATACAAAATTCCTATACACTTAAATCTGGAGAACTATTCTAATATCATTTAACAGTGTTCAAAGTTTCAGCGTACAGTACCGGGAGAGCAAAGCTGTTCAAGCATGCGTGTACAGTAAGTTGCGTAAAATAAAGGCGCACGGCACTACGCATGTAATTATGGCAAGCACTCTCTGGGATTTAGGACCAATAATGATGACCCTCAGAACGTATTCACATTTCTAGATGGACTGGTGTGTTGTTTAATATTAATTGTGGTATGTTCTGCTGCCGTGCTCCAAGATGTCGAGATGTGTAGTTACGGGCGCTTAACTCCTATGTATTCTGTTGTACACGCATGCTTGAACAACTTTACTCTACCGACACTGTACGCCGAAACTTTGAACACAATTTAATGGTATCAGCAAAGTTGTCCGGATGTAAGTGTACAGGGGTTTTGTATTACTTTTGGTTCAAACAAACTATATGTTCAGTTTGGACTATGAGTTTCCAAACACCCTGTATATAAAATTCATTATATACAAAAATATATATGTATATATTTTTCACTTTTTTCCCTCCAAGAGATGCAACTGGTTGTACACGTACGCACTCACAGATGCGTACTACCGGCATTATTGCGTCTAACTTCAACTCTCATTTAGTAGTAATGCAAGACGACTTTTCAATACTTTATTTTACTATTATTTTCAGTTTCTATGATTCTGTGGTTTTAAGATTGGGTATAGATTTTAGAAACACCCTGCCTGTACATGTCACTCACTCTCCCCAGAGTTATACACGCAGCAACACTTAGCAAACAAAACCTTGTAAATAACACATACAAAATTAATTTTATGACTCGCATAGGTTCATATTTTTTAACTAATGTTTTGTATACCAAATGCCTCCATATTTTCTTGCCAAAAAATGGTCCGTTCCCGGACGCTTCCACATTGTTTGACTATATCAATGTATATTACTATACTATAATTAATTTGGAAATAGTCCTGGTAAACTTATTTCAGCAGCAAAATATAGAATCAGAAACTATTCCAACCCCATTAAATTTCGAAATTACTACCAAACTTGTTATCTTTTGTGTGGTTACCACTCTCGAAAATAAAGGAAGTGATCCACTCACTAGCTAACCCCGTAATGAATAGAAAGAGAAGGCTTATTTCCTTGAAAATGAGGTCTATTGAGATGCTGCGCAAGTTCAGTGGAAGTAATATTGGTTATTCCCTTGCGGTTTTGTTGTTGTGAGCCCGGGTGGGAGTTGATAGGGCATTGTGGGAAGTACAGAAGTTGTACGATCACGTGACCTCGGCCGAGAATCACACAGGACATCGATAAAAGAGAATGGAGGTATTATGCGACAAAGTAAATAACAAGGATTGGCGCCATTGTTTATTTAGTCAGTAGACACGTGTGAAATTCTCTTGTCAGTACGTGAACTATAAAACCAATCTGAGTCTCTAATAGTTTAAGTCCCCAAAAATACGCATTGGTGGACATGCAGATTAAGCTCATTAACTCTAAATTGATCCCAAATAATACAAAACCAGGCATATCGTATAGGGGACTTAGTGGTCTAGGTATAAGATGTCGGACTTCTGTTTTAGGAGTCAGGGGTTCAAATACTGGTCCCGGTACAGATTTATCTGACTATAAAACCCTTCCTTCATCACTGGCAAAGTATGTGCTTTCACGCTTTGGGAATGTGTGAAATGCTAGTCCCCCACCGTGGTTCGGATCCCACGTTAATCTCTAGGTCCCCTCAGCTTTAACCCATCATCTTTCTCACGTATCATCCTACCATCTGGGGGTAGTGGAATTCACCTTAATGTTGTCCCCACCTCAGAAATGAACTCCTCCATAAGCCAGGAGATCAGAGGTAAGAGAAGGTCGAACGACTAGATCTAGAACATTAGCCCCACCCACACGGTATATTATATGACTTCCCGGTCCTTGGGAGTGTAAAACCAAATTTAAAAAATCAGTTATCAGTAAACTAACTTCAATAAATGTTTTTAAAAAAACTGCTAGGTTCATTAAGCTTTGTTTACTTTATAAAAAAACTCCACGGATCGTGGTGCAGTTTATTGTAGTCTTCATTAGAAACCAGTGGAAGTGAGACCAGTGAAACAATTTTACCGTAGGAATAATACAAGGCAGAAAGGGGGAGAGTCCTAAGTTTAACTTATTATTATTAGCACCGCGTCTTACTACCTGTTCGGTTTATACGAACTTACGCTTATGTGTAATGGTAGGGTGATTGTGAGATGAAATGGAGGACCAACAGTTTAACGTGGGATCCGAACCACGTTGGAGGCCTGGCATTCCACACATTCACAAGTTGTGATTAATACACGCTTTGTCAGAGGTAAAGGAAGGGTTTGATAATCAGATAAATCTGTGCCGGGACCGAAGATTGAACCCCGGACCTTCAGCACAGAAGTCTGACACCTTACCTCCAGAACGCCATATCACCTAAGTTTAACTTGAATTGAGTTATTCCAACCTTCTGTTGAATTTACACCTTTTCCCCATGTGTCCTTCAATATTTTTTTTTTTGTAACGCGTCTTATTACCTGTTGAGGCTATACGCGTATATATTTGCTACACTAATGAGTTAGGAACGAGTAAGATTGAATTTAAGGACAGTATACCCGCATTTGCTTGGATAAAACTATAAATTCACCACGGAAAAAACAATCTTAATACACCCTGTCGAGAATCAAACCTTAATATCCCTGTCATCGGCAGTCTAGTCTATTGTGAAAGTGATGCCTTAAACTAAAGAAATAATTAATTTATCCCAATCTCAACAATATAAAAAAACCTTAGGTGCGATTTTTGAATCAACCGTGATCATAGAAGATTCTTTAACCGAGATATTAGATGCATAATTACGTTTGAGCTAGAAAACGTATTGAAGTGGCGTATTCCTCATTCTTAATTTAATCAGGTTTACCACTAATTTCTTCATGCAAAATTCCCTATTTTCTCCAGGTCTTACGTAATGGACTCTCCATTTTTACAAACACTTTATTTTAGAGAGAAGTATAGAAGAATGAAATTTCAATTTTAATAAAAAAAACTATTGTGAAGTCACAACAGGATAATTTGACCTTGAAGGGGAAATATTTGCAGATGTCACACAACCCAATGTTTCAAGGGGAAGGAAATGATGGTGTAGGGGGTGGACGATTAGAATAGATTCAACGTGATTTTCTGATCACTTTGTATTATATACAACCGTCTACTATTTAAAGAGTGAAGCTTAATGTTCAAAAATAAATAATATTTCAGTAACTTTTGTTAAAGATTTTGTGAAATTACCTGTGTTTTCCCAACTCTACCAGTTTTCCATGTGCATGGAAACCCCAAATTAACAAATAAGTTAGAATATTTTTAAAAATGGATTCATTTTAAGATAATTATTTTTTAATTGTGTTGTATTTTTGAAAAATATGGTAAAACGGTTTAACTGGTTTAAATTCTATTGTTTTCTAATTAATGCTACAGTAAGCCCCAATTCGATGTGTCATCTTGTTCAAGCTGTGTATTGGTAACCCAAGGTATGTATTATCCGGGAGGGGAGAAGGGGAAGCGGGTAACGGCTAGGCGTCCAAGAATCTCGTACGACAAACAGAAGGGACCCAAGCAAACAGGGTGGTGTGCCTTCCACGATCCTTGATGGGGTGGTAATTATATGGTGAGGTAACCTCAATGCTGGAAGAGAGTTTCTTTTTTAATTTGTAGCTTTGGGCTGCATGAGGAAACATAAATAAATCCTAACCTTACCCCATTTGTATGACGGCCGGAACCACACGGAACACTAACGCGAGTGAATAGCAGACACACCTTTTCGGAACCGCGACGAAAATAAGACTGTTGTGATGTAATTGTGCCAAAGACTTTGAGTAGCAAAGAATTTGTGCCGTGAAGATAACCTACTCGCCCTATTCTAGGATGGTCAGGAAAATGTAAATAACTTTGTAGAAGCTATGTTGTCATGCGCATATTTTGTTCCCGAATGTTCCAGCTCTTTCTCCCCCACCCTTTTTTCCATCATCCAATGTATCTGGGTTTTATTGTATATATAGTGGCGGCTGGGCAATCAGTCGTCACTCTTGGACTAAATCGTATTTGGAGAAGGAGAAGCTCCGGCTTCGATTATATTAAAATAAATGTAAGATCTAAATTATTTTTCGGCGTCTTTAACTTTTTTTTTATCTAAATTAATTTTCTAAATTAATTTTGGCATTTTCTAAATAACTTTAAAATATGAAACATAAATATAATAGTCGTACATTTCGTGCTTACCTTTTTTTTTATTTAATTAGTCGCAGGATCAAGGCGTTTATATCGCTAGTCAATATGTATTTTGTTCCTGGGTAATGATCGATTATAAACCTTTGGGTATTATCGATATTTTGTCTTAGAATATATTATCGATCTTGAAAGTTGTTACTATTCAGATTGTTTTCTTTTTGTTGGGTAAAACTTAAAACATGATCTTGGGAACATTAAACTTATTTAACGTAAATAAAAGATCTGTTTGTCAAACAGCGTCCCAATATTAACTTAGAACTATTTATTATTCTTACCAAATATTTTGGAATTACATTAAGTAATGTAAATAATTGGATAGAATTTAGGGTAAATATTATATGGCTTGTTTAAGCGTTTATTGGTTTAAATTCTGGGTGTTTGTGGGAAATACACTCTTGATAATTAACTATTTAAGGATAACTTATTTGATGATAAGCTTTCTCTAGTAACTCAATGAATCAAGTTAAATGATTGATGGTTTCTGTTATGTAAATTTTGTAATTTGGTTAATAGTACTCAAACATTTTGATAACGTTTCAGACATTTAGTGAATATCATTTTTATCATATTTATTATATATTTTCTCACAATATTGAATGTTTGTCAAATAAATACCAACTTGAGACAAGTCTGCTCTAATTCATATTAGTGTCCCACCATACCCTAGGTATATTTTTAGTTATGTTATATGTTATATGTTAGTTCTCTTATGGTAAACTTAATTCTGCGGTATTTTTCCTTTTTAACTAACTCTTGAGATAGACCGTTCCTATATTTAATTCAGCAACTAGTGGGAGTTGCGAGGTCTGGTTTTCGAATGTTTGGCCTCAAATATTTAAAGCTCAGAACTCCAAGCACTCGCTTCTATTGTCCTTTTTTTAGACCCTATTAGATTGTGTTGTTTTTTTGGACCTCCTGCTTTTCCTATATTTAGTTAAGGATGGTTCACTTTCAATCTGTTGTGTTTGAAGTGTAAACAAGACAAGCTTTACTCTATATCCATTACTGTTTCCTGTCTTTGTCCTGGGTCAGTTTTATATTCAAGCCATATATTTCTCACTATCAGCTTGCTCGGCCTGTCGTAGCTTCATATGCCTTATAATATAGCTTAAGACTAGGACAGGCACAAAATCCAGTCCCCGGTCGTCAATTTATCAATGTGAAAGGATAGACCCATATGATCATCAATGATAAATTTTCTGGCATGCTGGGAATCAAGCCTGGGACCCTTAGCTCAGTAGGCTGATACGATACCGACTGAGCTAAGGTGTAGGACTAAAACAAAACGAGATAGATTGCTAGAAACTTTATATAGCCAGTCGCTTGTTCTCCAACACGTCTTTCGTAGAAAAGTGTAGATCCAAAAACATGGTCAGTTTAATCAGGGAAAACATGTCATTTTTTGTGACTGAGGATGTAGGTGTTAATTAGTTTAGTTTGTTCACAATAACATATTAAATTGATTGTTAAAAATATGATCTTAAAAATGTATGTATTCCTCCGCTTGACAAATTTGTTTAGTCTTTTAGACAATGTGATATAAATTTACGTCTCTTATCAAAGTGGATTTGGTTAGTGCTATAGATCTTGGTTAATCGACCTTCTCTTACCTTTGCTTTCCTGGCATATGGAGTTCATTTCTGAGGTGGATTCCATTAACCCCAGATGGTAGTATGATCCGTTATAAAGATGATGGCGTAAAGCAGAGGGGACTTACAGTTTAGTCCGAACCACTGTGGGGGCTTGAAATTCCCCACATTCATGTAAGCATGCCCTTTGCCAGAGGTGAAGGAAGGGTTTGATATTCAAATGAATCCGTGCCAGCACTGGGATTTGAACCCCAGACCCTTAACACAGAAGTCTGACACCTTACGCCTAGACCGTCAGGTCCTCCTCCTCTCTTATCAAAGTAACAAAACATATTTGCGAAAAGGATCAATATAATAACTTAATGTTGATAGTAATTTTTTTTTCCCCACATCGTCTGATTTAATAGAGATGTGGAGATCAAACTATTCTTCCTGTACGATCGACCACCTTAGCCACTATTGGGAAATTAAAATTACTAGATTTTATAAAATATCCAGGGATATCTTCCAGAGTTTGTACTAGACTACCGATTGTTTACCATAAATTGACTAGACCCATACTAATGGCTACTCTAACAAATAAAACAGACCTTTTCATTACTTACCCAAAATTATGGAAAATTCACCGTGTATTATTCAAACACTACCAAGGCAAGTCCCGAACTTATAGATGATCCTAAATTATATTATAAAATCAACTAATCACTATGTACTATTTACAAGGCCTAAAGGACGAAAATTACCACCATGACTAAAATCGTCTCCCTTCAACATACAAAAAAAAACTTTCCTTCCTGGTCAACTACAACGTGTCTGAAACAATTTTAATCGAGAGTTTTCAACTTGCAAATTTCCTCTTCAAAATGTATTAAAACCAGAATTCTATAATCTTCTCGACACTATAGATATCGTTCATTCTAAATTAATTCCCTCCTTTTAGATGGACAATCCTGCTATATTTGTTACCCTTCCCCCCAATATTGTTCAGGTATAGGGGCATATACACAGTAAAAAAAGTAATATCATAGTTGGTCAAAAAAACACATTTTAGTCAAATTTACATGGGAAACAATTTAGAAAATTCGAACAAATTATTTCTAGGTCAACATTGCTAACATTTTACTGTACTTTTAATTTTTTTTTATCGCCGCTTCTTACTAACCGTTCGGGCTATACGCCTATGTATTAATCCCACTAATATGTTAGGGATTAGGAAGGTTTAATTCAGAGGAAATCCACCCTCTGTGTACCCGACCGTGATCAAAACCCGACCTCCCCATCCTCGGCAGTTTAATCTATCGTGAGAGTAGCGCCTTGGACCATTCTGCCACCGAATATGATACTCATTAGTTGCAGATCACATGAATTGCCTTATAAACATGGGAAAGTATATCTAATAATTTTTCCAGTAATCGGATTAAGTCCTTCCTGTGAAAACTGTACTATATCAAAGGGTAGAATTTATTCCGACTCATATCGAAAACATTCTAAATCAACAATGGTGTCGCTAGGACCAATCTACATTGGGTCGTAAATATCGATAACGAACTAAATTACAAAAACTCGCCTAGCGATTAAACCGTAAACCGTACATGAGAGAAACAAATTAAATATATTTATTTATTCCCAGTTAAGTTAAGATTACGCTTAGTGAGATATATTTTATATTCACATTATAGATACTCTTACGCTTTCTATTATTAGATGAAATAATTATTTTAACCAGTCGTGTAAAGTCACTTAAAACTTTTCCTATTTCCTAAGGAAGTTTCATTTCATTTTGTAAGTAACCTAATATTTCCAAATTATTGCTAAAAATAATTGCAGTGTAAAAGTTATTTGTATTTTTCGTAGCAGTTGCCGCTCTGGTTATTTTGTGATAATTTAACCTAGTTACAAGTTTCTCTAATGAAATAATTAGGAAACATGTTGACGATGACATTCATTATTACGTTGACATTAAAATAGCTCTTTTGTTTTTAAAATATAGGTGAGGTTTATTTATAGCTTCAATGGATGCTGATAACTGATAATGAATAGCTATCATTCCTCATTAAGGCGCGATGCAGTAAATTTAGCAGATACATAAATTACATGTTTATCTTTGTGGAAAAATACAGAACTGCCGAGTCTGAAATAGATGGTAAATCAATAATAAAGAAACAGCATTTATATATGTATGTTTGCTGATATGGTTTTAGCTGATCATTACGATATATTTACCATGCTAACATATTTTCTTGCCGTTCTCTTGGTTGCATGGATTTAATTAATACAACTTTCAATCGATTAAATAATTTATTTTTACGAAAAATTGGGCAAATAAGAATCCTGTTGCTAGATGTGATTCATGATTCCATAACCAAGAATGTTTATATTTTACTACTTTAAATTAAAAGTTAACGGCACCGCTTTTGTGCGCCTTATTATACTATTCTTAAATTATATGGTATTCCATAAAGAACTTTATATTTTGTTAAGATTCGGATGGACACCTACTATATAAGAACGATAAAGTTGTGCCCAATATTGCTTAAAAAATATGCATAGTAACAACATGCGGTTTTTTGCATTGCATTAAACTTGTAAATTTAAAATGAACTATATTAATAAAAAAAGTTACAAGTTAATATTTACTTTTTTACAATAAGACATAATTTCAATTAAATTTCAATTAAATAAAACATGAAATACAATAATATAGTTTTGAAGTTATCATATTATTATAGAGAATAAGATAATGTTCGATCATACACGAAAAATATTTATAATAAAATAACGGGCACAAAATTTGATATTTTCAAATTAAATCATGTCTGAACTGTTGAAAAAGTTCAGTAGCTGCCTGGTAGAAATGCTCTGTCCTCGGAAGCACCTCTCCCTCTCCTCCCCAACCCCTCTTTGGCATTCAATATCTTTTCATCTTTTTTTTTCTGTAAGCCATGCTACTCCCCCTTCCCTTCCAACAATTATTTCTCCTTACGGTAAAACCCTGGTCTGGACACTAACTGTCTGTCACCTTGTTACTACTATTATCTCCAAACCTCAGTTTTTGAAAAGGTTCCTTTTGATGTATTTGCATGATCTATGTTAAAAGTTTATTTATAGAGTAGGCTTGATTATGTTTACCTTATCAATAATTTGTGTAACAATCTACAGTGTTTCTTTGATTAGATACAAACTTTTTGTATAGAAATTATGTTTTTTAGCAAAGAAAAATATTCTAGGCGATACTCCCGCAATGGAAACAGAAAATCTGTGTTACACAGCAGGAAACCAGCTAAAAAATATTAAAACACTTTGAGAAACACTACCAAAGGAAAAAGCGAATTGAAAAATAATACCTATTTTGTTACTATTTTGTTTAGTGTTGGTGTTTGTAACATATATATTACCCGCACCAGTGGTTGAGTAGACTAATATGCTAGTATAGCATTGCACTCTATCGCTGTTGTCGGTGAGGTCGAGGTTCGAATCTCGTCCAGGTGAAATAGAGGGGCTTATCACATGTGATTTATCAGTGGTTTTTCCATCCTCTCTATGCGCAAATGCAGGACCACTTCCTCTCAACTACCTTGGTAACCAAAACGGAAGATATAAATAATATTTTGTGGGTCATTTATAAAGGATATTGTATTTTAATTATAAATGTTTGACCAAAAAAAAAGACAACAAATCTAACAATATTATTTCCAAGGACTCTGGTCCACGCAAACAAACGGCCATTTCCTGAATGCATAAACAATTTGGTCGTAAAACAATTGATATAACATTCTCTATTAGACATTATTCTTAGACTATGTCACTGCATTTTATATAATAGGCCTCTGTATAGGACAACTTGTTTAATGTATTAGTGTATACATGTACATGGTCCCCAAAAGAGAACAAAACAAGAATGCCAGTGAGTGTACGTTCCCACCCCTTACTCTCCCAAAGAACTTCATGACCTTGATCGCTGGTGTGGGTGGAGGGGGTCTACGTTCCTTCTTTGGAGGATATGACTTTCATGTTTAATTTTTTCACACTTCGTTTAATTTATCATCCATTATTTCTCCTTCACTCTCACCAATCCATGCCCTCTCAATGAACTTGCATTTACTGTCTTTTTTTATTTTATTTCATATAATTAGTTTTGAGTTACTTTAATTATAGTGTTTTTACGTAAAAGGCCTCTTATGGGTCGACACGTAGTTAAAACATAATAATAATAATAGTTATTTTAAACATTCTATGGTAAGTTTTCTAACAATAAAGTATAGTTGAAATATGCTACTATAATGCCAACTATTGCTTCATTATTTAAACAACTTTTGCCAGGGTCTTTGGTACCTTCTATTCTTTCCTCCATCATTGCTCATTTAATCATAGGTTGAGAATTTACCAGATGAGGAGAGAAGTAACAAACAAATTATGGTTTTACTATGGAATCTGAAGAAAAAATACGTTTGTTTAAAATAGTAATGTTTTTTTTTTTTTTAGTCTATAAACAATGTTTCAGTATGGTCATTTTAAACTTATCCAAGATGAATGCTATTTTTTTAAAAAGTTAGATTACTTAATCTAGTATTGAATAACACTATACCCGCCTCGGTGGCGTAGTTGGCTAACGCGCTAGTCATGTTGAGCTCGACCGCCAAGGATGGGGAGATTGAGGTTCGAATCTCGGTCGGGTGAACTGAGGGTGGCTTTTCCTAAATGGTTTTCCACTCTCCCTCCACGCAAATGTGGGTTTCCCTTCCTCTAATTCAACCTTCTCAATTCCCAATCCATTAGCGTAATTAGTACTTAAAGCGTATAAACCGAACGGGTAGTAAGACGCGGTGCTAAATAATAACCCTATTGTTTTGAACTATCGGTTTTATTTCATGATTTTGAAACAGTTTGAATGAAAAGTAGCCAAAGTATTGTCAGATTATTGCTTATTCTTTTTACAAAATATATATTTGTAGTAGTCCATTTTACAATTTCAAAATTCCCCCCTCTTTTAACATCTACAAATACTAAAAGTGATTATTTAACGTACAGTTTCAATTCTAAAATATGTTCGAGTATACGAACTTTAATTTGATACTGGCTAAACTAGGGATACACACGCAACTTCCTTTGTAAATTATTGTTATTGATATGATATCGTGACTTTAGCGTTAGTGCGTATAGCCCGAATGGGTAGTAAGACATGGTGCTAATAATCATAATGATATACAGTGTTGTGAATGTGGGGAATGCCAGGCCTCCACCGTGGTTCGGATTCCACGTTAAACTGTAGGTCCTTCATTTCATCTCACTTTCACCCTACCATTACACATTAGCGTAAGTGTGTATAACCCGAATGGGTAGTAAGACGCGGTGCTAATAGTAATAATAATAATAATATAATAATAATAATAATAATAATAATAATAATGATATACAGTGGGTAATATATAAATTAAATAAAAATGTCACCATTTATTGTAAATAGTGAGTTCCTTGGGTAACTCAAAAAAAATTGTACTTAGACAGGAATTGGAGCCCTTGTCCTTTGACTTGGGACGACATTCTAATAAAACACCGAGATTGCGGCTCGGAACTCCCCACTACTCCTTAGAGCAGAGCTGGGCAAATTTTCTCCCCGAGGACCACATGGACATCTGTGAGGTCTCTAGCTGGCTGCATGTAGCAAACGTCTAAATTAACTAAATAATGAACTTTATTTTCACGCAAAATTGCATATATTAGTCATATAACCATATAAGTTTGATACAAAAAAAGTAGCAAATAAAATCTAATGTCATAACAAATAAAACTAAATATGTTATTTACTCAAGTTGATACTTAGCCTACCAAATGTTGATTAATATCTACTCAAATTGCTATCGTTAATGCAACTGTCCAAAATCCTGCACGAGTTTGTCGAAGTCAGGATTCAGCTTGTTCGTCCTAATTCGCAAAACACTTTGTAGATTTGAGTATGTTAAGAGAGGCCTGTTCTTTGCTTTGTTAATGTTCACGCATGAGAAAGACTGTTCACAAATATAGGTAGAAGCAAATAACACAAACATCTTTCTGGCAAACGTTTTCAAATTACCAAACTTTTCTCTACAAGTGATGCATACAATTCACTTAGTTTCATATTCTTAAAAGTCTCCTTCAGAGCATTGTCTCTGCTTGAAGATTGATTAAATCAAACGGGAGCTCATTTGATTTGCTCTTACACATGGAACATTATAATCGAGCTTGCTCACTTGTTCAAATGTCTAAAAACATGCACAGATTATCTATTTAATTTGACATTTTTGTTAGTAAAATCACAACAATTTTACAATTGCGTGCGGCCCTCAAGCGGCCCGTGGGCCGTAGCTTATACACCGCTGCCTTAGATAGCATCATCATGATAGCTTTTCTTTGGTTATATAGTAAGCAACAAAATTGAAAGGATTTGGGGTGGTGGTGGCGGCCTGGAGTAATGACACTCTGAAAGGGGAAGGCAGAGTATTAGAGGGTTGAGAGGGGTTGGTGTTGTTACTGCCCAAGCTACAGCAGCGCAGCTCCGGAGAGGTGTTAGCTCATGGTACTACTTGGAGTAGAGATTTGCCAAACCTCGAGATGTCCATCCGAATCTTAAGTATAAAAGGTACTTAGAATATGATGGTCCAATAATTAATTATTTTGAGTTAATCATTAAATGTATATTATATTGTAGTAAACAATAATTTTTTTCCAGAAAAATATACATAGATCTTTAAATCCAAGAAAGTTTTTATTATTTCCTGGAAAATTTGATTTTTGTCACTTAGAACGTTTGAAATTTCTACCCTTTATATTAAACTTTACGTGTAAATATGAGAAAAGAAGAGTTTAGAGGAAGCGTATTCGCAATTACGTGGAGAGAGAATGGAAAAATTTAAAATTATCTCAGTATACCTTGCCTATGACGGAGAAATTGAGGTTCAAATCTCGTTCGGGTGTACTGAGCGTGGTTTTTCCAAAATAATATACCATTCTCTCTTCAAGTAAATTTGAGTACACTTCCTTATAAAATATAATCTTTCTTTTTTATCGTAGTTAGTATATAAGCGTATAGCCCGAACAGGTAGTAAGACACAGCGCAAAGGAAAAAAAAAAATATTCTAGAACCAGGAGGACACCCAGTGATTCATTACTGTGAAAGGGGGAAGCCCCAATCTCACCAATGACATTTTTTTTCAGTCATTCTGGGAATAGAACCTGGTATCCTATCTCAAAAGAGAGCCATGATACCAAATGTGCTAAGGATGTCAGAGTATATTTAAATAAGGTAGGACTAATTTTTTAAAACAGATTTAATTTTAAATTAAAACTAGGGTAGAATGCTCACCTCAGGAACTCGTATTCATGAAATCAAACCCAAACGGAGTTGATGGATATTTCTTGAGTGATTAAAATCAGTTGCACAACTTCTTTCGGTGGGGAAGTAATGCCGTAAGTCTCATGTCAATTGTGGCATGTAAAAGCACCCTGTAATGTATGTGAAAATACCTTTTTCGACAAAATTGATAGGCTCTTTCGCTCTCGCTCGTGTTCTGATATAATCAGTCGGGTCAGAAAGTGCATGTTAAATATGCCTACCTAAAATAAATACATAAATAAAAAATAACAAAGTCTAGCTATTAAAAGATCCTACACACTTTACTAGTCACGCTATCTGCAGCTGTCACTTCTGATAGATATTATCAATACCTATAAAAAAACGCAAATAATATCGTCAAATGTTATCAATGTCCACCACAAATTATTGCGTTTGAATTTTCTCTACTGTTCTTCCAACCAAAATCGGGGTGTAGATTAGGTTTATTGATTTGTATTTAGAGCATGAAAATATAAATCCAATCGATTGCCTGATTTGAAAAGTAACGTTAATTTGTCGAAATAAAATGCGTAATACACCAAACTCCTTTTCAATTTTATCCACTCAAAAAAATATAATAAACACACCCGGATTACTTTTTATTTAATGAAACATCTCTTTTGGCTATGTTAATTTAGTTTGTAGGTCAAGAAAAAGTTACGTTAAGTATCTTTAAAATATTCGTCTTGAATACCATTTTCAAATTTCCAAGAGCAATTTATCTTTGTTGTATATTCTATCATGTATCTGTTGAATAGTTATGGTACAAAATATCGATTCACCACATTGTTGGAAGAAAAATTCATCTAGAGCCTATCGAACCCGCGATACAATCCATCAATGTCACGGATAGGAGCTTATTGGCTCCCCCGTTGTTTTTTGTTTTGTTTTTTACAGGACACTTCCAAACACAGCACATAAACTTTCTAGCACATGACAATGACATGAGCGAATGAAAAAAAACTTGAATTTATTTGATGTTTCTAAAATTAATAATGTGTGGGTTTTTTTAAATAAGAAACTAAAACAAGATTGATATGATTTTTATTAGTTAAAGCAAAAAAATGTGAATTCCCTTTAAATGTAAATGTGTATTGTCAGAAATAGCGGCAGATTATATGTAAATATTTTAATAAATTCTGTGCGAAATTAAGTGCCAAAAAAACATAAATTACCTATAGTAGACTCTAGATCAATATTGAAATTCTTTGTGTAATTCTACTGTATGTCTTATATATAACAGAATCATTCCAAAGTCTCCATACAAAAGGAAAAATGTATTAATAATTCTGTTCTCATTAATCACTTTATATAAATGGAGCCTAATATGATAATTATTAACTTGTTAAATACCTAATTTCAAATTCAAAATAATTGAATTAAAATTAAAGTTTAGCTTGGACAATTTTTTTAAATCCATCCCATACTCATTAAGGTTTAACACTTTTCTCTATAATGTGTTCAATATTTGAAAACAGATGTATAGGTCTACTTACATGTGTGTTATTCATTCTGTGTTAAATAATTAACACTTAATTCAAGTAAACATTGATTTCAATGAAAACCTTCTTTCTTTATTCATTAACTACATATATAAACTTGTTTAAATAATATGATCATATCCAAAACATATTTATATGTGAAGCAACAACGTGATTAAATCGTTGTTTGGGATATGAATTTTCTGTAGTATTTTTTAAAGTGACACATAAATAAATAATATGACCACCTTACAGGATGAACTTGCGTTTGCAGCGCTACTGTCCACATTAATTAATCAAGGTCGATCTATTAAATAAGGGCATACCATGCATTTATGAAATATTAAAACTTTTGTAAGTAAAATATTTAGACATCATATAAGTCAAATAAATTGTACATTGAAGGGGACTTTCCTTGAAAGCGAAAATATTTTGGGGAAAGGCGCATGAGTGACGTCCCTTCCTAACCCCATCCCTCATGCTGCATTCATGATTTACATGTATAAATACTTCTGTGTTTCCCTTTATAATATTTTACGGAACAACGTTACGAATATGTACTATTTTTGTAAAATATGAGTAAATACATATAACAAGCATAAGTATAGGAGACTTATGTTCGATTCCAGGTGGTGCTGTAAAAGAAATATCTTATTATTATTCAATGTAAACCTTTTATTTAATAAATATATAAGTTCTTAGGCTTGTAAATAATTAGGCTTGCCGTTCGGGATTAAGTTGGTTTAAAAGTTGTCTGTTGATAATATAATTTGAGTGTTTAAAAAGTGTTCGTTAGTTCCTTACTAAAATAACTATAAGCCTACGTATTTCTGGATATGTCATTCAGTCTACAGTAATATATTCTTATTGAACACTAAAACCAGTTTACTTTTATTTTTGTTTAAATTATACTTGTAGAAATAAGACATTCAGAAATGTATTATATAACTTTCCAATAGGTATTTAATAATAGTTCCTAAGCAATATATGCAGTGGCATTTATTCAAAAGTTATTTCAACGAATACCGGTTTTGACTCAATATATACAAACCATTCCGCCTCTCAATTGATTTAACGACCAAGTTCTCCCCAAAAACAATTTTTCAAGCGTCAAGTCACATTAAGTTGTTAGTAAATACATATATGCATTAGTTACAATACTTGTGATTCTTAAAAACATAAATCCTTTTACGCGTTCAAACTAGCTAAAATATTATTTGTCAATATTCAATATCTGTAAATGGCTTATATCAAAAATACTCTTAAAAGAAAATATATTTAGTTAAAACTAAACCGTATCATCATAAATACTAGAGTTTAAATATAGTGACACTTTTAGAAGCTATCAAAAACAAATCAACAATAGAATAAACGTATGGTAAAGGTGATATAATATGTAAACTTGTGCATCTGCGTAACTCACTATCTGGCTTATTAATACGAGAAGGTAGGGGCTCACCCAAAGGGGGACAGGGGGGAAACGGGAAATTTGAACCTCCTCATCCTACCAAAACCACAAATATACTTAGTACAAATTTAAATAATCTGAAGTAGAACTAAAATAATTTGCACAGCAAATGTTTGAATTTATAGGCTAAGTTATATTTTAATATAAGGTTTATGACTTAGAACACAAATAAAAGCTTCAATAAATTATATCCAAAGTCATTTGTAATATTAAATCGATGCCCCGGCCCGGTTTAAACATATGGCTACGTTATTTTTGTTTGATATTCTTAAATTATTTTTATCTTTAAAAAATACCAATGCTTGATGTAGCCAACTGGTTACAAATTAACAAACATTTTCAATTTATATTAACAAAAGATTTTTTTTATAAGTTATACACAGATTTTAAAATAAATGTCTACACTTTTTTTTTAGAATACACCTTGGTTAATTTTGACTAAAAAGGGTTAAATAATATAAAACAAATTATCTCATAAAATAATTTAATATTTACATATTTTACAGGCACTTGTTAGTCAGGGAGATATGCCCCCTACCCTCTAGCCCTCAGAATGCCATTCTAGCTACAGTATTGATTTAACGCCTCCCCCAAAGTAGATATCTCGGTGTGTCATTGCGAAAAAGTGAATGGTACTGTAGTAGTTTTCTTAGCTGTCGATAAATTGGGGGCTAGCTATATAAGAGACACCCGACACCTTATCGTGCTCCAACCCTTAGAAATAAACTTGAAAACTGGTATTTCAACTCCCGTTCTCTTGCCTGGTTAGTAAGAGAGACCGGTACCGAGTCTAGAGACCACCAATTCAATTTTAGTTTAATCTCTTGAATCAATATGATGCAACCCACCTCGGTCGCGTAGTTGGCTAACGCGCTTGTCGTGTTGAGCTCGACTGCTGAGGACGGGGAGATCGAGGTTTGAATCTCGGTCGGGTGAACTGGGGGTGGTTTTTCCTAAATGGTTTTCCACTCTCCCTCCACGCAAATGCGGGTTCACTTCCTCTAATTCAACCTTCCCAATTCCTAATCCATTAGCGTAATTAATACTTAAAGCGTATAACCCAAACGGGTAGTAAGACACGGTGCTAAATATTATATTATATATAATATGATGCAGTAAAACACTATTAATTATAATTTAGGTTAACTTCGGTGGTCCTAGGGTAAAGTTCTCACCTCAGGACCCGATGTTCATTGGTTCAAACCCAGACGTGGAAGGGGAGTTGGAAACTATTTTTTTAGATAAAACCACCCTCAGTAGATCCGACCGGAACTCTAACTCCCAGTCATCAGCGGATCAGTTTAATATTTCACTAATTGTTGAGACCATCATCTGAATAAAACTAAATTCTTAGGTTTCTACTGGAGATATATTTTATTTATTTTGGTCAAACCAAAATGATTTGCTACAAAAACACTGCTCTTAACTAGAATATTCTACACTCCCACATTAAAATTGGCAGGTGTATTAGACTCAAAGGCATCATTTCAGTGAACTCCCAATTACTATTTCTTAGCCTTTCTCCACACGGCTGGGTGTTTGAGTTATAATAATCCCAGCCTTGGACATTGGGTGCGACTACGAGTGATTCAGTCTCTACTAAAGTCAGAAGGTATCAACGGTTAACAGCCCACGAGTGTATAATTTCTAAATAAAACAACAACATTATAGTTGGGTCAAATCCTATCATTTTTGAATTCGAATCTCTAACAACAACAAAATACATTTTCTTTCAAATCTCAAATACAAATTTAAATTCTCAGATCTTTAAAATTATACTATTTTAGTTTGTTTGAAAACGTTTAAAATTGTATTCAAATTAAGTTGGTTTAAGTTTCAGTGACCTTGACAAATGCTATTTTGTTTGTCATGTTTGTTAAGTCATAAATCACAAGGAGAACCCTTTTTAGTGATGTAATTTGTAAATATATTAATACAATTTTGTCCTTTCTTGTTATTTTGCTACTCTCCAAACTACACACGTCTATATTATTCCTTTTATCATTTACTTAAAATTGTTATTCGAAGTCAAGGTATTCATAATTTTATTCGAGATACAGTTTTCAACGCTGAATTACGTGTTAAATGTCCGTTCATAAAACTTAAAAATCAAGTGAACAGTAGTGATGTCGTCTGTGAAAAATGTCGTACTGAGTTTAGTGCTGCTCACGGAAGTTACAATGAAGTGAAAGAACATTTAAAGTCTCAGAAGTGCGTAGCTTCAGACCAGGCCACTTGTTCTAGTAAATCGATTTCTTTGTTTTTCAAAAGTAATGAATTGAGGAAAAATTCTAAAATTCTAAAAGCTTTGTGGGCAGAAGTTGCCAAGGAAGTTGGCGTTGATGGTAAGTGAAATTTTGTGTTTATTGACTCATTATTTTAATATAAAATAGGGTTTTATGTATACGTTTTGTAGGCCTTAGATATATTTTTCTGTATTCAGTATATAATCCTATTATAGAGATCTTTACCACATTAGGCGAAAGAAGTGAATGACATGCAAAGTGCGAAAAAAGTATGCGTGTGTTTATCTATGGGGTCCTCCATAAAACAAGTAACGCTTTTTTATTACCTTTTTAGCCCCCTCCCACTGTAACACCATGTAGAATTTAGCCTAGACCCCCCCCTCCCCCCGTGTTACCTAACATTTCTCACCAAGAATGAATGTAACTATTTCATAGGGAAGTTTTGTGATACTAAAGGAGGAATTCAGAATTAATACTTCTTAAAATCAATTTTAAATCGTGAGCATAAATTATTTCAGAGAGTATTTTTTTTATGGATAACTTCACATACAAACAGATAAGCCAGACACGTACATATATAAAAAGTTGAGTTCAAATTCCTCAGGTTCATGAGAAAAAACCTCTGCTATATTTATGTTATGGATGCCAGGTTTGCGATCTGAGTAAGAGCCTGACGGCACTACTGTGTGCTGACTATGATGGCCCATTTCTATAGTAGCACTACATGATGATGTTAAAGTGCCCACATCAAATACTTGACGCTGGGGGAAAACAGCTTTCTTAATATTGTGCACGTTTTATGATAGTCATATTATCATCAGATAGAGAGATATTTAAATAATTCTTGGTATACAACTTTTCTAAATTATTATTGGATTAATAATCTACAACTTTACTTTAATTAACTTATCAATACCTAGACTCATGTTTCATTCCAACATCGATCCTGGATCCTAGCTTCATTCTCGAAACAGACTAGATGGCCAATGAAGCAGAAATCAGGGTTCGAATAGCTGTTGGGTATACTTAAAGTGGCTTTAAATAAATGGTTTTAGAATCTCTTTCCACGTTGATGAGGGCAGAATACCTCTAGAATTATACTTTCCTCATTTCTATTCCATTAGATAAATATAATAAAAAATAATTAGAATAACTACAATTTTACTATACTACCCTACACAATGTATACTAAAAAGGTAGAATTTTAAAGAAAATTTACCAGCATTTGCATAGAGGGTGAGTGGGAAATCATTTAGGAAAAGCAACCCTCAGTAGACCTGACTGGTATTCGAACCCCATCTCCCCAACATCGGCCGTCTGGTTTACTGAGAGAATGACAATTTAGACAATGCAGCCACCATATGGTCTGTATAATAGTTGCATTTATAAACATACACATTAGATTTATCAGAAGGGAAAAGGTATAGGCTTAAATACACCTACCTTTTGTGAATGGTTAATTAAATTTGAAGCTTTAATTTTCATAAAATGTTGCTGGTAAGAATAAATAGCACTATTGATAGACTCCTCAAACTTGCCTTGAGATAAATTCTGTACTTTTGCTTCTTTCCATTTCACTACAACATCTTTTTCAGACTCTTCCACTATTTTTCCTGGATGTCACTTTTTATACGCAAGCAATGAACAAGTCTCCTCTTTCTGAAGAAATTATTTTTGTTTTTGTACAAACACAAGTGATTATTCATGGCCTATGTAAAAGAATGTGCAATAGGTATTTAAATTATACTCAAACTCAATTATGCTTATAAATTAAGACCTCTTCGACTGACAGCTGTTATCCAACTAAAGAACGTGAGGGGGTCAGTAGATTGGACAAATCTAAATAAGTGTCGTTAGTATGAACATGTCACTGTTATCCGCAAGAAAACGTGTGTTTATGAATGTGCTTGGTGTTCCTAGTCTCGGACAGACAATGCCATCCAAGCGCATTCGAAATATTGATAAACAAAAAGTAAGTGGTAAACTTGCATTTTCAATGGAAGTTATCCATAAGTATGTTTATCAAAGGTGAAAACATGAACAATAATATTGCTTTTCAATAGTAGAATTTGAGTTTAAGACCTGTGTTACGTAACACTTTGATGTACCCCACCATCCCCCCATGTAGAGCTCACCCCCCTCAAAGCGTTACGTGGTTTATGGATGACCACCATCTGAAAACTCTGGAAAAAATATATATTCTGGAAAATATTTTACTGACACAAAAAGTTTTATGAGCTGAAAACATCAAAACAGTTAAACTTATTGTGAACTAAAATACAGCACCAATTATGACATATTATTTTGGTTCATGTTGTGTCTACGAATGATGTTTACTGGAAGAGCATAGTCTTCTTGCCATGGAACTGCACCAACACCATTGAAGTAGATCTTGAATGTTTCCCGGGCTCTTAGAGCAACTGCTGGAAAGCGATGGTTTACTAGCGCCATGTCTTCGTCCTTTCTGCCTCTTGTCTGACCCAGTTGTGGAGTGCTATAGGCCTCAAACCCATCATGTATTTGAACATAGTTGTGCAAAATGCAAATTGCTTTTACCATTTCAACAGCGTGCTGTACACTTGTCTCAATTGACTTGTTTAACAGTCTCCATTTGGCTGTCATTAAGCCAAAAGCACATTCAACACTGTTCCTTGCATGACTCAGTCGATAGTTAAAAATTCGTTTTTCATTATCCAGGTCTCTGCCAGGATAAGGTCTCATCAAGTAAGGGAGTAGAGGGTATCCTTAATCACCAAGGAGCACAAATGGCGCTTCTATATCTGTAAAAGGGAGAGGTCTGTCTTCTGGAACATTGAGTTTCTTTGCCTCTAGTCGATGAAAAAGAGAAGATGTCCGAAAATTTCCACCATCACTTTGTCTTCCTGGAGTTCCTAAGTCAATAGCGATTAGTTTGCGGTTGGCATCCACAACTGCTTGAAGAAGAATGGAGAAAAATTGATTATAGTGGTAATATTTTGATCCACTATTAGAAGGCGCTTTCATTCGTACATGCTTTCCATCAATGCACCCAATACAATTAGGAAAATTCCATTTTTCGTAGAACTTATCTGCAACTGAATACCACATATCTCTGGTGGGAGTTGGCATATACTCTTCTTTCAACTTATTCCATAAAACCATACATGTGTCAATAATAATTTCCGATACTGTTGTTTTTCCCATTTTGAAACGTCCAGCAAGATTAGTAAATGAGTCCCCAGTTGCCAGGAATCTGTAAGGAAAATAACAAAATTAATTAGACTTTACCAAACAATTTCATTCAAAAGTAAACTCTTTATTCTTTACATTCTTAACTACACAGCATTTTGTTTTTATATTGCAGTGAATGTTGCCAAAAGTGGATGGAAAAATCTCCGCACTTACTTTATGTCCCAGCTGCGTGAGTTGGATAAACCAAGATCTGGAAGCGATGCCTGTATCAAAACCACAAGCTCCTGGGCATTTTACAACCAGCTGTTATTTATTAAGGATGTTTTGATGTCTTCAGATGATGCGAGGGAAGACAGTTTAGCTTTGACAAAAGCTTCAGAACTGTCTGATAAATCTCTGCTAAATGAAATCAATGATGGTTTTAATGCAGAAAATGTTCTGGCTTCGTCCGTATCAGAAGTAGGAACAATGAAAGACACAGCCACTGATACAATTTCTGCTTTTACAATGGCAGACAAACAAATAGCTTCGGCAAGTCAACCAGGAACTTTAAAGGAAAATCTGTGTCCTAAAAATGATGAAGTCAGCTCTCAATCTGGAAAAATTATTGATTTTTGTATCAAAAGAGCAAATATAAATAAACGGAAACTGAACGTCAGAAATAAAGGACCCACACAAAATAGAGGCGGGGAAATACTTGACATTGAGAGGCGGAAAGTGGAGCTACTCGAGAGGGAAATTAGTGCAGATAACAATCCAGATCTGCTTTTTTCCAAAAGTCTTCTTCCGTACATGGAGGAATTTACATCTACACAAAAACTCCGGATTCGGTCAGAAATTCAAAATTTGATTTTGGCAGAGCATGAGGCAGCGCAGCAAGGTTCGGGTACAATCAGAGGTTTCACCAGTAATCAAACAGGAATGATGGAACCATATCATCAGGCACACTACTATGGTTCATCCTCTGTATCATCTGTGTCTACTGAGAGTGCTCAGTATCATACTTCATCTACTCCGTCTCCTGCACCACAACCGACCGACACCAGTATGTCATCTATGGAATTTTTGTGAATTCATTCAGAAGAGCATCAGCTCCTAGAAACTAAACGCTATTTACTCTTTTTAAATAAATAAGTTTTAAATAAATATCTCATTTGATTACCTTACGGTATATATATATTAGTTTCATTCAGAATTTGTGGATCTAATAAACTATTTTCTTATCATACAAAATATGTTACTGTACTCTAGTGTAAAATAAATAAAATTATAATTAAATTAATATAAATATAAATAAAATTCACCTTAATGTGAGAATCAAGCGCGGTTCTGCAGAAATTGCTTCTCTGAAGTTTGTAGAAATTCTCTCCAGTTTGTCTTGCACTTTACTTAGAAGATGATCAAAAGAATTTACACTCATCCGTGCATAGTTAAAAAATCTATCTGGATAATTTCTCATCTTCTTATAAACTCGCAAAAATTCACCATCATAATCTCTGTCTAAGCTCTACTCGTGTACCCTCGACCTCTTTTCATTTCTCATCACGTATCCGAGATAGGAGCTATCGCAGAGCAGATGTCTTTTGGAAAATTTTGAGAGAGACATGTTCAACTCACATCCAACAGTTTTACACTGGGACCCACGGTGATACCTAGATTATTCTATCGTGCAGTGTGGCTGGACTATATCCACCCTTCACCCACGAGCTTCCACCCTCTAGCCTCCAAGCTACCCACTACCCACCTGCAGTGCGGCTCTAGGTTAGGGGTCTCCCGTTATATACTCTTTTTATGACTCTAAACAGAGCCAAATATGGGCGTGTAATGAGGGAAAAGGAAGAAAGGGGCGGAGGTAAGAATAGTGTAGAAAGAGTTGCCAATGAAGTCCGCTAGAGCGGCAGTGGTCGTAGCTCGAAGCATTGAACCAACGACAGTCAGGTCCTTCGTCAAAATCGAGTGTTCAAGGGTGCAGACGTCTGTTAAAACTGACACACCTTAGCTTCAGCCATACTTGCAGAATAGTTTGTCAAAGCATGTTGTTTGTATCCGGGAACATACACTTAAAGTAAGTAGAACACAAATGATATTATTGCAGAATATTTCAGTTTTAATTCTCTTCTTTGGATTCCTTTATTTTAGTTTAGTATTTAGTGCAGATTACGGTTTGTAGATGTCATTTTACTTGAGTGACATACTACACTTTCCTATTTACTTGTATGTATTTAGAGATTTGTTTAAATAACAATGGCAAAATAATTATAAAAATAAACATCTGAATTAACTGTTCATACGTTTTCAATCCCAACCCCACACAAAAACTTTAGGCGTAGGCTTTGCTTTCAACTTGTTTTAAACAAATTATCACAAAAGAGCAACTTACAAACTTAGATAAATACGAAACTTTTAACTTATATCCTATTTGCACGGATCCAGGATGGCCTCAAAACACAACTTTTTAGGCTTAGAATTTAAAAAATTAGAGGGGGGAGCTTAACCCCACCGGAGGGATCTTCAATACCAACTGTATCCCCCTGGTATAAACACGTCCCGCTTTAGGGAATAACAAATTTGGTCAAGTTATATATAGGTGATGTAGTTTTGTGTTAAACTAGACTACCGAGGACGGGGAGATCAACGCTCTAAACTCAAAACAGGTGAAGTGGGGGGTAGTTTTTTTCTAAACCGTTTTTCACTCTCCCTTCACACAAATGTGTGTTCACTTCCTTTGAATTCAGCCTTCCTAATTAGTACTTAAGCGTATAATCCGAAAGGGTAGTAAGATGTGGTGCTAAATAAATTAAATAATATAGGAGATGTACTCGCGCGAGGTAAAATAAACCCTTGCGTTGTAACACGAGGCCGCCATTATATATGATATGTTGAACATATTATATAATATCTACATGATATGTTGAACATATTATATAATATCTATATCTATGAATAATAGACACAGGCGCAGACGGTACATTATACATGAACCATATAGCGAAGAAAAGAGAGGGTTGATTACACTTTCACTTACATTGAACGAGGGGTTGTTGTTCCGACACATTCAATTTCTCGGGATTTCCCAGGCGAAACCTCA